>SJXQ01003912.1:161212-235187 GCA_006408695.1 Aepyceros melampus | reverse complement strand
GTACAATGTCACGAACCTCATTCCATAATTCATCAGGCACTCTATCTATCAGATCTAGACCTTTAAATCTATTTCTCACTTCCACTGTATAATCATAAGGGATTTGATTTAGGTCATACCTGAATGGTCTAGTGGTGTTGCCCACTTTCTTCAATTTAAGTCTGAATTTGGCAATCAGGAGTTCATGATCTGAGCCACAGTCAGCTCCCGGTCTTGTCTTTGTTGACTGTATAGAGCTTCTCCATCTTTGGCTGCAAAGAATATAATCAATCTGATTTCGGTGTTGACCATCTGGTGATGTCCATGTGTGAGAATGGGTATTACAGTTTTAAACCAGAACTTGTGTAATAATAAACTCTGAGTGGACTGTTTTGTGATGCATCATACTATTTTCCCTGAAACCTCATTTGCAGGGAGAAAATGATTGTCCTGAATACTATAAAAGTGACTAATATGCATTAATAAACAACATGGCAGTGCTTTATATATCTTTGTGATAGTTCAAGGCCTTTAGCTTAGGATCTCAGTAAGTGAGCATTGAATTCAATAATTTGGAAACAGGCAAAAAATTCATTCATATTCTCATCAATAATCACTTCCACTATTAGCATTTATGGGTATTTTATTCTGGATTTCTTTCTCCCAAAGATAATGAAGATGTTTCCATGGGTTATTATTCTAATCTTTGTAACCATCATTTCAACATTTTTTAAAAATGGAAATGTCTTCCTGTCTTTTTTTCTCATTATAACAGGAAATAAATAAGAAATTCAAACCTTTAGAAATGCATTAAGTGCAAATGAAAATTCTTTATAACTTCACTTCTCAGAGATAACATGTTTAACAGTTTTATCCATTATTTGAAAGCCTACTTATAATTCCATTTAGTGTGTTTACTTACCTAAGTAGTTTACTTAGGTTTTATTATTCGATATATAAGATTTTTCTTCTAATTTTTGCTATAAAATAATACTCTAATGAATATCTTTGCACAGAAAGCTTTTCCTATTTTTATTTCTTTAAAGAATCTTATAGAATAAGATTAAATCATGGAAATGGTAAAATTATTATAAAAATATCAAAACTTGCAAAATTTATTTTGGAATTACTGGATCAAAAGCTATGAATGAACTTAAGGCCTTTGAAGAACATTTTCAAATTGCTTTCAAAATGGTTGTGCCAATTTACATCATCAGTGATACTGAAATGTTGAAACCTGGTATAAAAGTACCAGGTTAACATATATATTACCATTGTAAATAAAGACTTCCCTAGTGGCTCAGCTGGTAAAGAACCCACTTGCTAATGCAGGAGACACAAGAGACCACGGGTTCAGTTCCTGAGTCTGAAAGATTCCCTGAGAAGGAGGTGGCAATCCACTTTAGTATTCTTGCCGGGAAAATCTCACAGATAGAGGAGCCTGGCAGGCTACAATCCACAGGGTCACAAAGAGTTGGACATGACTGAGCATGCATACACATACATACACACATATATGTAAAATAGATAGCCAGTGGGAATTTGCTGTATGAAACAGGGAGCTCAACTGGATACTCTGTGACAACCTACAGGGCCGCGATGATGTGGGAGGTGGAGGGAGGTTCAGGAGGGAGGAGACGTATGGCTTATTCATGTTCATGTATGGCAGAAACCAAAACAACATAGTAAAGCAATTATCCTCCAATTAGAAATAATTTAAAAATATATGTATAAATAATAACAACACAAAAGTGACAAGTGAAGTGAAATGTTAGTCGCACAGTCATGCCAGATGCTTTGCAACCCCATGGACTAAAGCCTACCAGGCTCCCCTGTCCGTGGGATTTTCCAGGCAAGGATATTGGAATGGGCTGCCATTTCCTTCTCCAGGGGATCTTTCTAACCCAGGAATCGAACCTGGGTCTCCTGCACTGCCAGATTCTTTACCAGCTGACTACGGGGGAAGTTAAGTGATAGGATTGAACATAAATAGAATAGAATTGAACATAAAAAGAATTTTAAAAACACCAGATTCACAACATTCTGTCTGTAGGAATATTATCATTCAACAAAGCACTTGCTAATTTCATGAGAAAAATAGCACTTTCCTATGGTTTTATTTTGTATTTCTTTTGTCTTCCCTGGTGGCTCAGATGGTAAAGCATCTGCCTGCNAGAGAAACTGTACAAAAAAGATCTTCATGACCTGGATAATCATGATGGTGTGATCACTCATCTAGAGCCAGACATCCTGGAATGTGAAGTCAATTGGGCATTAGAAAGCGTCACTTTCATCAAGAAGTTCTTTATTGTCTCTTCACTTTCTGCCATATGGGTGGTGTTATCTGCATATCGGAGGTTATTGATATTTCTCCTGACAATCTTGATTCCAGTTTGTGCTTTGGCCAGCACGGCATTTTGTATAACATACTCTGCATGTAATAAGTAGGGTGACCTTGACGTACACCTTTCCCAATGAGGAACCAGTCCATTGTTCCATGTCCGATTCTAACTGCTGCTCCTTGACCCGCATACAGGTTTCACAGGAGGCAGGTAAGGTGGTCTGGTATTTCCATCTCTTTAAGAATTTTAAACACAGTCAAAGGATTTAGGATAGTCAATGGAGCAGAAGCAGATGGTTTCCTGGAATTTTCTTGCTTTAACTCTGACCCAATGGATGTTAGCAGTTTGATCTCTGGTTTTTCTGCTTTTTCTAAATCCAGCATGAACATCTGCAAGTTTTCAGTTCATGTATTGTTGAAGCCTATCTTGGAGAATTCTGAACACGGCTTTGCTAGCATGTGAAATGAGTGCAATTTTGCAGTAGTTTGAACGTTTTTGGTATTGTCCTTCTATGGTATTGGAATGAAAAATGTCATTTTCCAGTCCTGTGGCCACCACTGAGTTTTCTAAATTTCCTGGTATATAGAGTGCAAAATCTTTCACAGCATCGTCTTTTAGGACTTGAAATAGCTTAGCTGGAATTCCATCACCTCCCCTAACTTTGTTCATAATACTGCTTAAGACCAACTTAACTTCAC
Organism: Aepyceros melampus; assembly: GCA_006408695.1. NCBI lineage: Eukaryota > Metazoa > Chordata > Mammalia > Artiodactyla > Bovidae > Aepyceros > Aepyceros melampus. The sequence continues at coordinate 232,168 of SJXQ01003912.1, read as the reverse complement.
ATTCCAAGATACCTGGCTCTAGGTGAATGATCACACCATCGTGGTTATCTGAGCCATTATATCTTTTTTGTATAGTTCTTCTATGTATTTTTGCCACCTCTTCTTAATCTCTTTCTGCTTCTGTTAGTTCCAAACCATTTATGTCCTTTATTGTGCCTATCTTTGCATGAAATATTCCCTTGGTATCCCCAATTTTCTTGAAGAGATCTCTAATGTTTCCCATTCTATTGTTTTCTTCTGTCTCTTTGCTTGATCACTGAGGAAGGCTTTCTTCTCTCTCTTTGCTGTTCTTTGGAACTTGGCATTCAGATGAGTATATCTTTCCTTTTCTCCTTTGCCTTTCACTTCTTTTCACAGCTATATGTAAGGCCTCCACAGACAACCATTTTGCCTTGTTGCATTTCTTTTTGTCTTGCATTTATTTTTCTTCCTTGATCACTGCCTCATGTACAATGTCATGAAATCTCCATCCATAGTTCTTCAGGCACTCTATCAAATCTAATCCCTTGAACATGTTTGTCACTTTCGCTGTATAATCAGCAAGGGATTTGATTCAGATCATGCCTGAATGGCCTAGTGGTTTTCCCTACTTTCTTCAATTTAAGTCTGAACTTTGCAACAAGGCATTCATGATCTGAGCCACAGTCATCTCCTGGTCTAAATTAGTGATGTGTTGTGTTAGTTCAGCTGCTTTTTAACCTAGAAGTAAATAATTTTTGAGATCCTGCTTTAGGTTCTCCTTTCTCTATAAAGAGCTGCCATCTGTAAACATAGTTACATCTGGATTTTCTAATGGCTTATCTTTTAAGGCCTCACTTGCTGAGCAATTTAAAGCTAGGACTTGATGACAGTCATGCTCTGCTTTTTGTTAATCTAATGACTTAGGAAGAGATGCAGTCGGGTTTCAAGTTGAGCAAGTTTTTAGCTGAATTATGGGCCCTTCTAAGAACAGGGATTGGTATCTGAGAAGCCGATTGTCTGATATCCACAAACCTCCCTTGGAGTTCAAAATTCCGGAAATATCATGTGAAGTATAGACTATCATATCTCGGCCTATAATTAATTTAGTAGCTTCAGGAATTAATAGATCCACTGAGGCCACTATCCGTAGACAATGTGGCCATCCTTGAGCTACAGGATCAAGTTTGTTGCTCAAATAATCAACAGGTTGTTGTGAGTTTCCTTTGGGTTATGTTAGGTCTCCCAGCGGTATCCTAGATCTATTATAAAAAGATTAAATTGGTCTCCTGTAGGCAGAGACTGAGAGCAGGGCCTGATGAAGAGCCTGTTGTAAAGTTTTAAACACATATATTTCTTCAGATTCCCATTGTAATATCTTTTGTCCTGATTGTTGAGTCCCTTTTAATAAGTTATATAGAGGTCAAGCCAGCTCTCCGTATCCAGGAATCCAAATTTGGCAATAGCCAGTTATACCAAGGAAACCACGGAGCTGTCTAATAGTACTAGGGCAAAGATGTTGTAAGATGGTTTTTATTCTTTCCTTCCCTAAGGCTCAAGTTCCATGTGAAAGTTTGAGTCCTAAATATTTAATTTCCTGTTGGCATATCTGAGCTTTAGATTTTGACATTTTGCAAGCACATTGGGCTAGATAATTAAGATGATTACAGGTAGCTTGGTCACATGGTTCCTTTGTGTCAGAACAGAGGAAAATATCATCTACATATTGTATAGTTTTTATAGGCTCTGGTGGCTGAAACATAGCTAGGTCTTAAGACAAAGCCTGTCCAAACAAATGAGGACTATCTCTGCATCCTTGAGGCAACATTGTCCAAGTTATTTGGGTAGAGAACCAAATGGATCCTCAAAAGCAAACAAGAATTGTGAACTTTGGGCTAGAGGAATACAAAAGAAGCCATTCTTTAAATCTACTACAGTAAACCAGGCTGCCATTTCCGGGATCTGGGAAAGTAAAGTATAGGGATTAGGCAGCACAGGATGTAATGGAATTACAGCTTCATTAATGAGATGAAGGCCTTGTACTAGGTGCCATTCTCTGTTGGGTTTCTGTACTCCTAGAATAGGTGTGTGTGTGTGTGTTACAAGGGCTGTTTCATCTAACTAAGAGCCCCTGTTCTTTGAGATTTTTAATTAGGGGAATGAGTCCCTGTCATGCCTCTGGTTTTAGGGGATATTGTTTTTGATGGGGAAAGTTATTAGGACCTTTAAGAGTTATCTCTGTTGGCTGAGCAGAGACTGCTCTTCCTATCTTTCCTCCAGTTGCCCAACCTCAGAGTTAATATCTATTTCTGTTCAGGGTACACATAAGTTTTCTGTGGATTCATGTCAATGTATGGCAAAACCACTACAATATTGTAAAGTAATTAGCCTCCAATTAAAATAAATAAATTTATATTTAAAATAAATTAAAAAATGAAAGTAAATTTTCTGAGGATTCCACTTTCATATGGATTGAATCTTGCATCTTAGATAGTATATCTCTTCCCTTGTCATGCCTCTGGTTTTAGGGGATATTGTTTTTGATGGGGAAAGTTATTAGGACCTTTAAGAGTTATCTCTGTTGCTGAGCAGAGACTGCTCTTCCTATCTTTCCTCCAGTTGCCCAACCTCAGAGTTAATATCTATTTCTGTTCAGGGTACACATAAGTTTTCTGTGGATTCATGTCAATGTATGGCAAAACCACTACAATATTGTAAAGTAATTAGCCTCCAATTAAAATAAATAAATTTATATTTAAAATAAATTAAAAAATGAAAGTAAATTTTCTGAGGATTCCACTTTCATATGGATTGAATCTTGCATCTTAGATAGTATATCTCTTCCCAGGATGGGAGTTGGGCTTTCTGGTATTATCAGGAAGGCATGGGAAAAGAGAATGTAATCCTAGCCACAGCTCAATGGTTCTGTAAAGAATTTTGTAATAGGCTTCCCCAAAATTCCATGTATAGTGGTTGATTTACTTGAGGGAGGTCCTGGATTAGAGAGGAGGGACGAAAATGTGGCTCCAGTATCAAGAAGAATGTTAGCAGAGTGGCCTCCTCCAGTCAGAGTTACCCAAGGCTCCTGTGCTGTGATGAAGATGGGAGCCAAAGTGGGAAGCCCTGGGCCACATCAGTTTTGATCTTGAGTCTGAGGAACTAACCCCAGAGACCCACGTTTCTGAGGGCAGTCTCTCTCCCAGTGATCACCTTGACAAAGGGGACATGGCTTAGGTGCTGTTACCTTAGCCGTTACCCGCGCACTTGAGCGCAGGCGGCGGAGGCGGCTGCCGCACTTGAGCTCGGCCGAGAGCTACCCGACGTCTGAGGTCAGGGGCAGCAGCCTAGCGTGCCAGCTTGCGACGGCACAGGAATGGCCAAGAGGAGCTACCCTGCATCTGAGGTCAGTCGCAGCTGGGAGGAGCTACCCTGCATCTGAGGTCAGGGATGGCAGCTGGAAGGAGACACCCATGGCCGGGAGGAGCTACCCCACGTCCAAGGCCAGTGGCAGCAGGGATGAGATATCACCTCGCCCCCGAGGCCAGGAGCAGCGGCTGAGAGGAGCCACCCACGCCCGAGGCCAGGGCCAGCAGCCGGGAGGAGCAATTGTGAGTCTGAGTGAACTTCAGGAGTTGGTGATGGACAAGGAGGCCTGGCGTGCTGTGATTCATGGGGTCGGAAAGAGTTGGACACGACTGAGCGACTGAACAAACGGAACGGAACTGCAAGATACCTATGGGATACCTAACCAGCAACCCTTTAAACATCAAAGTCATCAAAAACATGGAAAATCTGAGTAAATATCATAGCCCAGAGGAACCTAAGGAGACATGACAACTAAATGTAACATGGTATCCCGGATGGGGTCCTGGAATAGAAAAAGGACATTAGAGAAAACTGAGGAAATCTGAATAAAGTATGGACTTTAATAACAATACATTAGTATTGATTCATTAATTATAACAAAAGTGCCACCCCAATATAAGATGTTAATAAGAGAGGAAACCATAGTTTACCTATGTATACCACCCTCAAAATGGCTAGCCACTCCAGTATTCTTGGGCTTCCCTAGTTAACCATCTGGCTCAGATGGTTAAGAATCTTCCTGCAAAACAGGAGACCTGAGTTCAACCCCTGGGTCAGAAAGATCCCCTGAAGAAGGGAATGGAAACTCACTCCAGTATTCTTGCCTAGAGAATAGACAGAAGAGCCTGGTGAAATACAGTCATAGGCTTACAAAGAGTCAAACACTGAGCAACCAACACTTTCACTTTTTCACTTCACCACTCGAAACTTTTCTATGAATCTGAAACACAAAGTTTACTTTTTAAAAAATAATATACAAAATCATGCTTTTTTCAAATGAGATACTTTTATGGAAAGTGAAGTTTAGAGAAGTTCAGAGCTTTGCTCTCTACATCTCTTACCCTAGCTGCCGCTCCAATCCTAGAGCAGACTGAAATCACTATCATGAAAAACTGGGATGTGTTATCGTAACAAAACACCAGCCCACTTTAGGCAGCCTAGCAGCACTGTGCTGCACGACTCAGTCCAGCCCTTAACTGACTGTATTAGACCACAAGTTCTGTGCCAGTGGAACCACATCTTTGCTGCTCAAGGACATGCTGAGCACTCTGATGGCATCAAAAGACCACTGACGAACTTACCAGCACCAGTATGAGCAGCAAACACAAGGTGATGGCTTTCACCACCAGCCCTACTGGCCTTCCTTGGCCACAGATCTGTAAAACTTACTTCCTCATTAGTCAAGTCTGTTCCCTGTGATATCAGATAGGACAAACCTCTCCAACATGTCCTTCTGGACTCCTGAGTCTTACAGAGTGATGTATAGCCCTCTTACCCCATCACCCCACCCAACACCACCCCAATAGAACTCAAAGAGGGAGGAAAACAGGAATTCCCCCAAATCTATCAGGTTTATTTTACACTACTTGCATGTTTAATTCATCCATTTTATCACAGATTAATCACCCACAGGACAAACAGCTACAGCTGAATCAACCCTTACACGCTCTCTGCAAATGAAAGGAAACATTCATATACAGGGCTACAGATTTTGTTTCCCATCAGTTGAGAGTGGCCCTTGTTCCAAATGGCAGTAATATCTCAGCAATGCATCACTGTCCTAAAGGTAACATCTGTGGAATCAGGAAAGAGTGATAATAAGAACTGATGAATCTGGCAAGCCAGGGTCCACATTAACATCACATACTCACACAATGGTTCATAGAGGCATTCATTTTACAGTTAGTATCTACTACATGCCAGGCAAATGCCAGCTCTCATGGAGCTTACGTTCACATGTAGAAAACTCAGTGTTCAAGACGTGAAGAAAAACTAGTGATCAGTGCTGGCGTGAAAATCACCCACAGGAATAGCTAGGACAATGAGGCTATGAGCAAGGTAATGCAGACTGGGCAGGGAGGCAGATTTGATGGTCAGGGAAAGACTTTTCAGAGAGGTGATATTTGAACCTTTCGTCATTGACTCAAATGTCAGAAAGATGCACGCCACGCAAAGACTCGGGAGAAGGTTGTTTCTGGCAGAGGGAACAGCACAATGCAAAGCCTTGAAGTGGAATCAGGTTGGTACGTTCCAGAAACAGAACCCCCCCGACCAGCCCCAGAGATGGGCAACTGTAGTTCAGAAAGATGAAAACAGGCTAATGTGGGAATAAATCTAGCATAGCTGACTCCCCTGCTAGTCTCCAAGTACCATGCAGAGCTGTGTCCTTAGGTGAGAATCTAGGCCCCAACAGATCTGAACTCAGGAAGTCAGGCTCTTATCTGAGAAACAGGTTCATGGGGCCAAGAGGCAGACTCCGAAAGTTGTCTCACAGGAAGAGAATTCGAGGCCAAACAGAAAAGTCAAGACTCTTGGGCAATGTGGCCAGGGTCCAGTAGCCCAAATAAGTTGACACTACACCAGGCACATGGAGGTCCCAGGGCTGGGCAGCAAGTGCCCACAGGGGCCAGGCAGGTACATGGGAGGATCACCAGGATCCCAAAGGAACTCCCACTACACTGCACTGCGTCGCCCCTGCCCCAAGAAACCCAGTTTAGTAGGAGCATGGCAGAACCTGGGGCTCTGAGTTTAATCAAGCTCCCAGGTGATTTTGTTCAGCCAGACCTTAGAATGACTGACAGGGAGTGAGGAGAGGGCAAGCTTGCCCTGAAGGGCAAAGCTGAGTCTGAAGAATCCTATCTCCGCAGACAAATAGAACCAAGGGTTAAAGTGAATGCAATTAAGGGAAAACGCACTTGGTATAACTATATGTCCACTCATAATTTATAAAATTAATAGAAAAGAAAAAGGGAAGTAAAATTTTATAGTCTAATAAAGATTAATTTAAAAATGTATAGCTTCCCTGGTGGCTCAGAGGTTAAAGCGTCTGCCTGCAATGCAGGAGACCCGGGTTCGATCCCTGGGTCGGGAAGATCCCCTGGAGAAGGAAATGGCAACCCACTCCAGTACTCTTGCCTGGAAAATCCCATGGACAGAGGGGCCTGGTGGGCTACAGTCCACCGGGTCGCAAAGAGTTGGACACGACTGAGCAACTTCACTTTGAAAGTTTTCTCCTAGGAATAGGAAGAAAGATTGTCTGCTATTACCGATCATGTGAGGAGAGGGCAAGCTTGCCCTGAAGGGCAAAGCTGAGTCTGAAGAATCCTATCTCCGCAGACAAATAGAACCAAGGGTTAAAGTGAATGCAATTAAGGGAAAACGCACTTGGTATAACTATATGTCCACTCATAATTTATAAAATTAATAGAAAAGAAAAAGGGAAGTAAAATTTTATAGTCTAATAAAGATTAATTTAAAAATGTATAGCTTCCCTGGTGGCTCAGAGGTTAAAGCGTCTGCCTGCAATGCAGGAGACCCGGGTTCGATCCCTGGGTCGGGAAGATCCCCTGGAGAAGGAAATGGCAACCCACTCCAGTACTCTTGCCTGGAAAATCCCATGGACAGAGGGGCCTGGTGGGCTACAGTCCACCGGGTCGCAAAGAGTTGGACACGACTGAGCAACTTCACTTTGAAAGTTTTCTCCTAGGAATAGGAAGAAAGATTGTCTGCTATTACCGATCATGCACGCATGAGTGCTATGTCACTTCAGCTGAGTTCAACTCTTTGCGACCCCATGGACTGTAGCCCGCCAAGCTCCTCTGTCCATGGGATTCTCAAGACAAGAATACTGGAGTGGGTTGCCATGCCCTCCTCCAGGGACCTTCCCGACTGTATTCAACACCATGATAGATGTCATATTTAATGCAATTAAACAACAACAACAAAAAAGAAATAAATCTTATACAAGTTGGGAAGAAAAAATATAAAGTAGATGCAGCTGAGATAAAGAAAAAAGTATGAAACCAAAATTATACTAGCTAATAGGAAAAGATAACTAAGAACATTGCATAACGGGGTATTCCTTTACCTCCAACCACATCTCCAAACTCGAGACACTACTTTTGTTTTCAATATAACGCATTTAACATAGTTTAAAACCTAAACTTGGGCAATCAGTTGTTTCATAATGGCATGTTTAACAACTGGCTCATGAAACTCCTGAAAATTTAAAACCCGCTCTCAGCATGTCAGTTCCAGCGCACCACTGGCAAAAGCTTCTGAAAAAAAACCCAACAAATAGTCACTGCCTCTCCTCTCCTTTCCCTCTTCAGGCCTTTGTCTTCTCTTCTCTCCAAAAGACGTACAGCAGTGCTTTCACATCTGCTCCGAGGAGCCCCATGGTTCCAGCTGCTAAGGGGCAGCTGCCTGTGCCAGGATGTGGGCAGGGAGGGAGGACACAGCTGGCTCACTGGCCCCATCTAGGAATCCTCAAGAACGGTTGTGCTTAGGGTGTTCTACATACTGGGATTTCACAGAAGAGTTCATTCAGAAAAGCGGTTCTTAGGGGCAGGGCAGGGGACAGTAGCAACAATTTTTTCCTTCAAGTGTGAAAACGGCTGATGTAGGTTACTGACACACAGTCTACACTTCCATCCATGATTCATGCAGATATGTGTTACCCACACCCGTAGAAAGCTGACGAAGCCTGTGACGCCCTCTTGCCATTTAACATGAAAGCAAGGAACGTGATGGGAGGCATGTTATTACAACACAGCACGAACTAGTTCATTCTTCCCTTGAGAGTGCACCCTATTGTTAATTCTAAATATACTTTAAAAATATACCTCCATATATACACTCGTCAGAAAAGAGAGGCAAATCATGCTTCTCCTACTATAAATAAATGCCACCTTGTGTGTGAGCGTGCAGACAGTATGTCTGATTCTTTGTGACCCCATGGACTGTAGCCCAGCAGCCTCCTCTGTCCACGGGATTTTCCAGCAAGAATACTGGAGTGGGTTGCTATTTCCTTCTCCAGGGGATCTTCCCCACCCAGGGGTCGAGAGATGTCTCTTGCATCTCCTGCTTTTGGCAGGTGGATTCTTTACCACTGTGCCACTGGTCTCCTGCACTGCAGGCAGATTCTTTACCAGCTAAGCCACCAGGGAAGCACTGCACCACCTGCGAAGCCCAAATGCCATTTCTACCTAATATCAAAACATATACTGAGAAAGTATGATTATCAAAGGCATATAGCCCATTATCCCTAGTTGTAACTAGCTCTGTTGGCTGAAGCTTTCCTATTGTGTCTCATCACTGGGGTCTCATAGAATGCCATACTTATTCAAGAATTCCTCTCAGGAAAAATTAATTTCTCCCTGGTCCATATTCCCATAAGGCCCCACCTCCATGTCTCCTCCAACAGTGATTTGCTTGGCTATTTAGGGATGCCACACCTGCTAGATCTGGGGTGGAGTGGGGAGAGCTTTTTGAAAGAGGGGAACTAAAATTTATTGTGTCATTTCTATGTTCCAGTTGTTATTTAGTTGCTAAGCTGGGTCCAACCCTTTTACAATCCCATGGACTATAGCCCACCAGGCTCTTCTGTCCATGGGATGCTCCAGGTAAGAATACTGGAGTGAGTTGCCATTTCCTTCTCCAGGGGATCTTCCTGACCCAGGGATTGAACCTGCATCTCTGCACTGGCAGGCAGATTCTCTACCACTGAGGCACCAGGAAATCCCAGGCTCTAAGCTAAATGTTTTACAGGCATTGTTTCCTGCAGTCCCCATGATAATCCTACGAGATAGGTATTATTTTTATCCCCATTCTACAGATAGGGAAACCAAGGTATAGGGGACTTTTAAGTTCTTGTCTCAGGCCACATGGAGTCCTCAGGCTCCTAGGACAAAGAGTGTGGTCATTACTCCTGGTGAGGAACTTGTGGGGCTCAACTGTGCCTTACTGTTATTTACCTTACTTGCTTTACAAGACCTGCTTTGATTCATCACGGCCCCATCACTCTACATTTCCAGACAAGACAGTGGCAGATTGGGGTTGGGACCAGGGTTAGGATAAAAAAATTCTTTGCTCCATGTTCCTAGTTTTGAGATATTTAGCATCTACAAAATTCTATCAGGTGATTCTTTTTTTCCTTAGGATAATATGATTTCGGAACCCACATCTCAATCCTTGCTACCTCCCCAATCTCCTTATTTCAAAGGACTCTTTCATCAGAATTCAGGTAGAAAACACTTCAGGAAAAGACCAATGAAATGAGTAAACTGGCTGCAAATTCAAAATGCCACAGATTGTCCACTGCACTTCTACAAGTTTATTTATGACAGTAGTTAAATGGCACAGCAGAACAAATCAGTAAGTAAAACATTCATTATAATAATTTTCTTTTCTGGAAATATTTACATATTTTGAATAAAATGAATCACACCAATTCAGCACACATCTAATTGTACTCGACAATGAGCAGTGGTGACGCAAAAGTGAAAACAGTCAGTGACCTCTCATGGGGAAGACAAGCAATAAAATAATTGAAAACCCAGTGATTCTAATATCATGCTCTATGTAAAATCCATTCATAAAAAAGAGTGTAAACAAAAATAGACTAGGTTAGTATGAAGATCGCAAGCAGGGCCTACGAGTTACCTGGTGTCTCTTTGTCCACAGGCTTTATTGATTAGCAATGGTTTTAAGCAACAATAAGATCACTTCAAGATAAAGGCTGGAATGTAAGACCTGAAACCATAAAACTCCTTGAAGAAAACATAAGCAGTATGCACTTTGACGGTGGTCTTAGCGATATCTTTCCGGATTTGTCTCCTCGGGCAAGGGAAACAAAAGTAAAAATGGACAAGTGGGACTAAATCAGACGAAAAAGTTTCTGAACAGTAAAGGAAATTATCAACAAAATGAAAAGACAACCTACCAAATGGGAGAACATGTTTACAAACCACATATTCAATAAAGGGTTGACATCTAAAATATAAAAAGAACTCATATAATTCAACAACAAAAAAAAAACAACCCAATTTAAAAATGGGCAGAGGAGATGAATAAACATTTTTCCAAGAAGACATACAGATGGCTAATGGGCACACGAAGAAATGTTCAACATCGCTAATTATTATGGAAATGCAAATCAAAACCACAGTGAGGTATCACCACATGCCTGTTAGAAAGGCTATGATCAAAAAGGCAGAAATAACAAGCTGGCAAGGAAGTGGAGAAAGGGGAAGCTTCATACACTGTTGATGGGACTGTAAATGGCTGCAGCCATTTGGTGAAATAGTGTGAAGATCCCTCAAAAAATTAAGTCTAGAACTACTGTGTGATCCAGCTATCCTGTTTCTGCATAGTTAGCCAAATAATAAAAAACACTAATAAAAAAAGATACATGCACCTCTATGTTCATTACAGCATTATTTATAATGGATATGAAGACAACCTGAGTGCCCAGGAATGGATAAAGAAGATGTGGTATCCTCAAATTAGAAATTAATTATTAGATGCATGAACATGGCCAATCGCTTCTCTGAGGCCTAGCATTCTGATCTGTAAATGTGAGTATCAATAATGTTGCTTGGTTTGCAAATGAGGTCATGTGTGGGAAGACAGTGTAAAGGTGCATGGCATTCCTAAACATGAATATTAACTGGTGGACAGTTTAACCCCTCATGCTACAACGTTGCTGATCCAAACGGAGAAGTCCTGTGGAGGCCCAGGAATACTGAAACTCGATGACAATGTCTGGTGACTTTAACTTTAGTGACCACTAATAAGCTGGAAAATACATTTTTAAAAATGCCTTTTAAACGTTGCTAAAGAGTGGATTTAAACAACTTTGTAAAATAAATGTTTTTTAAAAAAGATGTGATAATTACAATGGAATGTTACTCAGCCAAGAAAAAGATGAAATCCTGTCTTTTGAACAGTATAACTGGACCTTGAGGATATTATGTTAAGTGAAAACAAATACTATATGATTTCACTCATTTGTTAAAACACAAACTAAAAAGCAAAAAAAAAAAAAAATTAAACAAACCAAACACATAGATACAGAGAACAAAATAGTGAGTTGCTAGAGTGAAAGGGCTGGGGGGCGGGAGGGATGGTGGGGGGGGTGAAATGGATAAAGGGGATCAAATATATGGAGATAGATGTAACTAAAAATTTTGGTGGCTGTAGTGTATACAGGGGCTTCCCAGGTGGCACTAGTGGTAAGAACCTGCCTGCCAAAGCAGGAGAGGTAAGAAATGTGGGTTGGATCCCTGGGTTGGGAAGATTCCCTGAAGGAGGGCATGGCAACCCACTCCAGTACTGTTGCCTGGAGAATCCCACGGACAGAGGAACCTGGCAGGCTATAGGCCATAGGGTCACAAGAGTCAGACACGACTGGAGGGAATTGGCACAGCAGAGCACAGCACAGTGTATCCAGAAGTAGAAATGGAACGCTGTACACATGAAACTTACATAATGTTATAAATCAATGTTGACTCAAGAGAAAAACTAAATAAATAATCACTTTAAGATAAACCAAAGAAAAGATAATTTTCACCTACACTTGACATTTCAAAGGGATTGTTACGCAGAATCACACGGAAGCTCGAGCTTGTGTAAAGAACTGACCAAACTTTCAGCACCCTGTCTTCCCCTGTGCTGGTTCCTCTCTGCACTGGCTTCTCCCTTCCACTCCACCACCTTCTTTTTCCTGTGTTTATTCCTTATTCTTCTTCATCCAAATTCACTTACTGTCTGCAAGAGCCTACTTTGAAGAAAAAAAAAATCACTGTTGAATACTGAACTTTGATTTTCCTGTCCTTAATATAAAATTTGTCAATTTATGCCCTTAGAAGTCTCTCCCTCTCTCAACAAAAGAGCCGACCAGATGGAGTTATTTTTATTTCCCTGTTGCTCTTGGCTGATTTTCTTTTGTGCGTCAGAGGCTTTCAAAAGGTTCCCAACTCCAGATCCAAAAAGTGCAAAAAATGATTGAGTACAGAATAAAATATTCCTCTCATCCAGAAGGGAGCTCGAGGTCACAGGCTGGGGAAGGAATTGGGGTTCTGGAGTCCTACAGCAAGACCTTCCATGGCCTACGGTCAGCCACAAGCTTCTGTTCTGTCCACCTGGGATAAAACCCAGGCCTTCATTTGGCAGATTAGCTCTGGGATGGTCATGCTGCTGCTGCTAAGTCGCTTCAGTCATGTCCAACTCTGTGCAACCCCATAGATGGCAGCCCACCGGCTGCACCGTCCCTGGGATTCTCCAGGCAAGAACACTGGAGTGGGTTGCCATTTCCTTCTCCAATTCATGAAAGTGAAAAGTGAAACTGAAGTCGCTCAGTTGTGTCTGACTTTTCGCGACCCCATGGACTACAGCCTATCAGGCTCCTCCATCCATGGGATTTTCCAGGCAAGAGTACTGGTCATATGATTATTAAAACACAGAAGTGTTTCCTCTCTGATTGGCAAATACTGCCTCCCCATACACACACCCTGGCCTCCAAGACCCTTTCAGGATCTCTGTCCAAAACTCCTCACAATCAAGAGGCAAGGAGACCAGCAGAGTCTCTAGGACCCTGTCTCAGCGCTCACAGAGCCTGACAAAACCACCCTCCACTTTAATTTCCGCTAGTGAAAAATGAGTGCGTGTGTGTGTGTGAAAGTTGCTCAGTCATGTCCCACTCTTTGCGACACCATGGACTGTATGTAGCCCACCAGGCTCCTCTGTCCATAGGATTTCCCAGGCAAGAATACTGGAGAGGGTTTCCATTTCCCTCTCCAGCTGAAAAATAAAGGAGTTGAATTGGTTGTCTGAGATGCAGTTCAATTGCAATTATGTCAAGTTATTTATCCCTAAGGATAAGGACAAGACAGCAATATAACAATACGAAAAAAATTGTTAGGAGGGTGAAATCTCTGGCTATATTTTTCTGATGAGACAGCAGTGCCAAAACCCTGGGTTCAAGATGCCTGCAATGGAATCCCTACTCTGACATAGGCTAGCTTGCTGTACCTCTAATGACTCATCTATAAAAGGGGCTGGTAGAACTATTACATACCTACTTCATGGGGTTATCTTGAGAATAAAATGTGCTCATGTGTGTAAAATGTTTAGAATAGTGTCTGGTGCACAGAAAGTACCTTTAAGTGTTGCCTGAATACACAAATCATTTTGTATTCTGTCACAGAATGTTTGTTTAATAAATTAAAAAATTAAGCAAGTTTCACAACACAAAGGAGACAAAAAAGCAGCTGTGACACTTGAAACACCCACTATACACTTTCATTTAAAAACCCAGCATTAAAACATCTGGGATACAGATTTTACACTGGCCTGTGAATTTAGGGAAACACAATGGAAGGCATTTCCACTACAGCATGAGACAGGATTTGTACCATCCCTTTTCTAATCAGAAATGTCACAGACTTATGAGAAATTTAGGGTATAAGTTTCTCATTTTAAGCCTGCAAAAACATTTATCCACACCCTGGCGGGAGAATACATTTTATTTTGTGGTGCTAAGACTTAAAGAATTAAAAACATCAAACCAGGTCCTGCACAGCTACAGCTTCTCTCATGCACACATGACTCAGACTAAGAGTTTAAAGGGTCATATCTTATGTACTGGGTCCTCTGGGTCCATCAATGTTTAGTAAACATCTAGAGTGGAAAGGAAACTGCTAAACCTAGGAGCTAGCTCAATCAAAACTCCTTTTAGTTAAAAGGGTGCACAACCTGAGCTCAAGCATAATTTGGAAACATGCTACAGAGCTGCTAAGAAGACAAAGGAATTTCATCTGTTAGAGATTAAGGAGAGGAAACTACCAACAACAACTCTAGGGAATTCCCTGGCCATCCAATGGTTAGGACTCCGCACTCTCACTGCTCAGGACACGGGTTCAGTCCCTTGTCTGGGAACTAAGACTCCGAAAGCCACTGGCACAACCAGAAAACAAACAAACAGAAAAACTCCCTGGTAGGCTGTAGTCCATGGGGTTGTGAAGAGTCTTACACGACTGAGCGACTTCAGTTTCACTTTTCACTTTCATGCATTAGAGAAGGAAATGGCAACCCACTCCAGTGCTCTTGCCTGGAGAATTCCAGGGACGGGGGAGCCTGGTGAGCTGCTGTCTATGGGGTCGCACAGAGTCGAACATGACTGAAGTGACTTAGCAGCAGCAGCAGCAAGCTCTGGGTTTCCCAGGTGGTAAAAAACCCGCCTGCCAATGCAAGAGACTTAAGAGATGAGGTTCAATCCCTGGGTCAGGAAGATCCCCTGGAGGGGGCTGGGCAACCCACTCAAGTATTCTTGCCTGGAGAATCCCATGGACAGAGGAGCCTGACGGGCTATAGCCAATAGGATTGCAAAGAGTTGGACACGACTGAAGCAGCTTAGCACAGGAGTTTATCCTCATAAAGTATTAGGCCTTTCCTGATGGGGATAAAATTTACTAAACACAGTCTGGTTATACCTTTTCAACTTTCTTCTTTAAAAGTCAATTTCTCTAAAAATATGAGAAGGAACACAGACTTCACTTAGTGAGAAAACTAAAGCTTGTATTGTAGTCATGATCATTGAAATGTTATTAAAACTCTAAAAAAAAATAAAGAGTTGTGGACGGATAGTTGTGATGGGAGCACAATAATATGAAAGTACTTAATGCCACTGAATTACATACTAAAAAATGGTTAAAATGAAAAATTGTATGTGTATCAACACAACAAAAATAAAATAACATGGAAACCCTATAAGAGTTAAAGGTAAATAAATTTTATAACAAATCATTTTTAATTAAGGAATGCACATTTAGTAATCAGACAACTTCCAAGAAGCAGGGTCCCCCACTGCCTAGTTGTAAGCCAATCAACAAGCCTAAATACAGCACTTCTAGCCGTGGTTCCCAAATACTCTAACATCAGGTACAAACATGTTAAAGACACACCTTTCTCAAAGCCTTAAGTACCACTTTTCATATGGATTGTGAGTTATACTAGATCCTGAGAAGACAAGCAGGGAGCTTGGACAATTAGTGAAAAGATCCTAAAACAACATTTAAAGGCTGTGTACAAATTCAAGCTAAAAGACTGTGCCCTATTCACTTGTATGTTATCATAAAACATTTAATACTGAAAGAAAATCTTATTCAAAGAGGCAGTGTGTAATTGTGGAGTCTGTTAATAGTTCAAGCTATGGATTAATTTTCATTCTTTACACTTTCATTGCGCCACGTTTGGTTAGTCATTTAACATAGCACCGAGGTCTGGGGATACCTGGCCTCCCCAAGCCCTGAGAAAGCACTCAAAGGCGGTCTAAATTGTTACCGGTAGGCCTGGCAAGTAAAGTAAGGAACTCTTCATTTCGGGGAAAATCTTAGGGATAATCAAACGCAGAAACGTTTGTAGTCCTTAAGAACCTACTTGCCTTTAGTACTTTACAAAGACAGTAAAGATGGCAATAATCCGAAACTAGGAGAAGGAGCAAATACAGGCGTGGTGATAGTTCTGGACTGACTCTGCAAGTTCCGAAGGGCCTCACACAATCCTATCCTAGGCTTGAAGCTCCACTTTCTTGGATCTGAGACCTAAGTCCCACATACCTGAAGCTGGAGGCCCTTTATACACACCCAGGTCCTTGCGCCCTTATCCCTGCCCCGCCCCGGCGTCATCACTTCGTGGGCGCCACAGCTGGCAGCTGTGTGGCCACACGCCCAGGACGGTGCATCTGGAGGGCTGGGCGTTCAGCCTCGGAACACAGCACTTCCTGGTTGCTTTGGGATACTGTTCCCACCGCCACCGCCATCTCGGTCATCCCACAGCACACGCGGACCCCAGGGCCGCGAGATGACCTAGAGTCACCAGACACACTTGTACTGGGGGCCCCGCGGCAAGCTAGACGGATACACCTGCAGAAGACGCCCTCAACTTCGGCCTGGAGCCAGCGCGGCTCTGCAGTCCAGGGCCACCTGCCCCGGCCAAACTGCGCGCCCAAGTTGACGGCGTCGACTCTGCAGGAATCCGGGCCGAAGGCAGGCACTGGAGGCCCCCGAATGCTGCCAGGGAGGCCGGTCCCGCGAGGCCGCAGGGAGCTGGTGCCCGTCGCCGACGCCGCTGCCAAGGCTGCGTCCAAGTTGGGCGGGGAACGGCCCGCTGCCCGGGGCCGTCGGGAGGAGGGACGGAAAGCGAGCGCGGCGGACACCCGCTCCCGCTGGAGCTGTGCGCGCCCCCGGCGGCGGCCGCGCGGCTCCTACCTGTGGCGTGAGGGCGGCCTCAGGAATCTGCGCGGTGGCGGCGGATTCTCGGGGCTCCGGCGCAGCTGGCACCGCTGGAGCAGGGGAGCAGGGAAAGAGGCAGGGCCAGCGTGGGGACCGCGCCGTCGCCCGGAACTCCGCGCCGGGATTCGCGCTGGCCCAGCAGGGGTGGGGCGAGGCGGTGCCCGGCAAGGCGAGTCTCCGCGCAGGCTGGACGCCCCCGCCGGGTAGGAGGTCTCCGGCCTCTAAACCTCTTTCCTGGTCCGTGTTCTATTCTCCTAAAGTTTCATAATTCAACCGCATCAATCTAGGGCATGTTCACTAGCATTACTACTACTACTACTATTATTATTATTATTATATCGGGCACTCTTGAGTCGCCAAGTGTGCAGGCACGGTTGTAGGAGCTTTGCCTACATAATCTTAATCTCGTCTACTGCAGTTGGTAGCCACAAATGGTCTATTTTACAACTAGGGAACGGGAACCAAAAAGTGAAACAACTTGTCAGAGGTGACACAAGAACTGGGATCTTTGTTGACGTCATCTATAAGTCGTCTTCCAACTCCTTGGCTTCACGTGTTATCAAGCAAGGAAAGTGAGACTCTGAAGTAACCAGAGTCTTAAGGTCACCCAATCAAAAACGCAGAAGACGAGAATTTGTATATTGATGTCTTTGAAGTTCAAACTTCAGAAATCTTCGTATAAAACAATAAATCAGGAGTAAAGCATGGAAAATTCCATTCCACCCATTGCTGTTGTTCAGCTGCTCAGTCATGTCAGACCCTTTGCGACCCCGTGGACTGGAGCACGCCAAACTTCCCTGTCCTTCACCATCTCCCATGAAACTGTCCAAATACAGCAGTTTTGATGTCCACTTGGAGTAAAGTCTTAAGGAAAAAAAAAAAGAACCAGTTGTCATGTGACTTGACTAGCAGTCATTTGGGAATATAGCTTTGAGTATAGGCCACTCTATCCTCATTACACAATTCTGCCTTCTGCCAAAGCCAAAGGAAGCTATCGCCTTCATGGACTCCAGACTGTTAACAACGATGGCCTCTTTAAAGTATGAGATGGATATTGCAAGGCTGAGACTGAGTTACTAATGTCTTCTGCACACATGGAACCACATGAAGTGAAAAATATAATATTCCAGTCCAAAGTGAAATTATTGTCTGGATCTCTGTTTTTCCTGTAACCTATAGTTGCTTAGCTCTCCCTGGACTACGTTCTTGCCTCTTGAGCACATCTTTTCCTAATGACAGAAGAGTCACTCAGCCTTCATTCTTTCCTTGTTGACGGAAATGATTGATGTCTTTTGAATCCTATGATAGGGACAGATTTTTACAGTTAAACACATGGCCCTCTGAGCCTAAGAGGAGTATTGCCTAAGAGGAGTTTGGCAAGTGTAAGACAAGCATGTTATTGAACAAATGAATACCCTTCCCTCCCCTTTTCTCAAATTTTATTAGCCACAGATGATTTGATAAGTATTATATACACAAGTAATGCACTCTTACAAGCTTGTCCTTAGAAGTTATAACAAACACTTTTAATTGAGAAGCAGCAGGCTATAAAATTTACAAGTGTCATCATTAAAACATTTGGCAATAGGTTTTTCTATTAACTATAATTAGAAATAAAATTAAGTGCCCTCACTGTAATTGAATTTCTGCTTCCCTGAGCTAGAGGAATAAAATAGAAAAAGGCCATATGTTGTTTAGAGATAAGCTATGGACTGTCAAAGATAAGTTTTATATATAGTATGATTCTGCATGTGATTATTCTATTGTCCTGAAAGATTTAGTTATTGTTGGTTGCTGTTTTTCAAAATTTTGCATATCTTCAGAGATGTCAAGGAAAAAATGACTAAGGAATCCTCATATATATCCATCTGGGTACATATTTGACATTTTAATCAGACACGTGGTATTCTAAATACTCTTCAAAGTTTATCTTTTCTTCTCAGTATAAAAGCAATATATGCCCATTTTATAATTTTTACATTTATATTTTACAAAAATATAAAGTTTTGCAGACTACAGAATTTTTTAAATTAAAGTTACCTATCATCTCCCCTTTGCACACACACTCATTATCAACATTTTGTTATATTTTCTTTTTGTTATTTTCCATAAAGATTTGTTACAAAATTAACACTATAGTGTACAATTTAGAATCTTATTTTTCTCACTGAATATTTATAAATTGAGTAATTTTTTACCATTCATAAGTTTAAAAAAAAATATTTAGTGGTAAAGAATATTCTAATTATTTACTTATCTATGCATCTATTGATGGCTTTTGTTTTTTCCTATGTGATACTATTGCTGTTCTTGCTTTTTGCATTAATACTCTTAGTAGAAACATTATATATCTATATAATTTATAGAATAAATAGAATTTACATACTAGTGTGCTTCCCTAGATTTTCTCTTGTGGTATATTTTATATGTACACTGCAATCCAGGTCATCTAGGTCATTTTGGGATGCCCAGTGTCCATCATCTTTTCTGATGATTCCATTTTATTATGATTATAGTGTATAGTTTCAGCAAGAGGGCAATATGAGGCAGTGATCTCCAAGGCAAAAGGCAGGTCCCTCCTCTCTCTTCCCACCACACTTCATTTACCCTGCAGGCCAAGTGGACTGAATTCCAAGGAATGAGGGAGTAGAGAGTGTCTGGGGCTGGGCTCACTGAGCATAAGCAGGAGCAGCCTCAGCAGCAGCTTTGCCCTAACCAGGGTGACCCAGTCAGAGACAATTTCCTACTTCCTGATTTGTTTGTTTTTAACCATCTGGCACTTTGTATCTTTTGGTTCCAGTCTTGTCTCCCAGTCTTACCTAGAGTCTTCAAGTCCCTGGTGCCCTTTTCTTTGAGAAAACAAGTTTGTATCCACTGCTTACCTTTCTATAGATAACCTTCACTAACATAACCTGTGTGACTTCTGCATCATTCCCTCCACCTAATGGTCCCCTAACTAGCGCTTCACTTATTTGCTATGAATGCTAATTAAATAACCATAGTACACGTGGTACTCTGGAAATGGTATGAAACAGGATATTTTATCCTAGGTCACCTGCTTACATAAATCACTTTAGCCATCATAACAGTGACAGAATGAAAGATGAGAACAGTGTGACTACAAGGCTTAAAATTTTAAAAAAAGCACTTGACAGTGGTTGGTACCAGAGAATCTCAAGAGAGAATGAGGAACAGAGCGGACCTTGTCACGGTATACAGAAGCTGTGTCTCCAGAGCTTCACTTTAGCTTCCTGTGGGCCATTCATACATTTCATCATTTCTCCCAACAACCGTCAGTTTGTGGGCTTACCACATGACTCTAAAATGGGGCCACATTGATGCCTACAACCCCAGCTGAAACAGAGCTAATCTTCTCAGTTACTCTTTGCCAGTCCCTTTGAAGTGTTTTCATATCCAAAGGCCCAAAAAGTCCAACTCCCCCAGCAGTCATTAAGTTTAAAAACTTGTTTAAAATATTTTTACATCTTCAGTGTTTTTTAAAATTGTATTCTTTTTCATGAATTTGTACATTTATACATAGTATCATGCTTATTAAATGAGAAAACATGCATGATGATTTAAAAGAGTGAATATTTGGTTAGCACAATTGTATGTCAATGGTTGCTACAATTGTATTAAAGTAACTATAAAAAACAACACTAATCAGTTCCCCCCAAAATCTGTAAATTGCACAGTAAAAAAAGTTGCATCAAGGAGGTATTTCTCTAGGAATACATAATAAAGAAAAACTAACATTTTCAAAGCTAATGTGTTTTATACAAACATCTATGTATTTTTAACTTTTAAACTTATTATCAAGTATAAGCTTTCATTTAATCATACATTATAAAACCCATTATGTTGCAGGTACTGTTTTAGTAGAAGGGTTTTATAATGTTAAGTTAAAAAGAGGATACTATATTAAAAAAAACAAGTGAAACCTCTGTTTTCCTATAGAAGAACAAACTGAAATATGTAGGAGATGAAAGGTACTATGAAGAAATATAAACCCAGATAAAGGAAAAGATAAAGACTTCCAGGATGAAGTTGAGGGAGGCTGACAGAGACGGCTTCTCTGATCAGGTAACACCAGAACAGAAAAAAAGGAGCAAAGCTTCCAGACAGATGTATGGAAGAAGAGCACCAGGCAGAGGGTCTAGGTTGTATGAAGGCCACAAGGTAGAAACATATTTGGTATTTTCAGCGAAGAGTGAGGAAACAAAGGTGAATTGAATGGTGTGAGCAGGGGAAAAAAGTGATAGAAAATGTAGTCAGAGGGGTGACCGAGAGCAAGTTCTTAAGAGGAAGCAGTTTGAATTAATGTTTTGTTTTGCCTTTTATTTACTGAAGTACAGTTAATTGACAATGTGGTGTTAGTCTTAGGTATACAACAAAGTGATTCTTTTTCAGATTCTTTTCCCTTATAGGTTATTACAAGACATTGAGTATAGTTCCTGTGCTATACAGTAGGTCTTTGTTGGTTACCTATTTTATACACAGTAATGTGTATATGTTGAATTTAAACTTAATTGATTATGGAAAGCTTAAGGCAGAAGAGTGACATAACTGAACTTCTGTTTTAGCAGGACTGCACTGACTGCTCTCTGGAGACTAGGCGGCATGGGGGTGAGGGTAGAAGCATGAAGATCAAGCAACAGTCCAAGGAAAGAGAGAGTGGAGTGAGAGTCATGGGGGTGGTGGAAGGGGTCCGTTTCTGCACCTCAGTATAGATAGGAAAGGAACCAGCATTCAGGAAAACCAAATGTTCAGGAGGTGCCTTCCTCATCAAGGACATTTGTTATTTCTTGACCATATAGACTTCCTTGGTAAATGAAGTAGTGACAGCATCAGTTCAGTTCAGTCACTCAGTCGTGTCCGACTCTCTGCGACCCCATGAATCGCAGCACCCAGGCCTCCCTGTCCATGACCATCTCCTGGAGTTCACTCAGGCTCACGTCCATCAAGTTGGTGATGCCATCCAGCCATCTCATCCTCGGTCGTCCCCTTCTCCTCCTGCCCCCAATCCCTCCCAGCATCAGAGTCTTTTCCAATGAGTCAACTCTTCACATCAAGTGGCCAAAGTACTGGAGCTTCAGCTTTAGCATCATTCCTTTCAAAGAAATCCCAGGGCTGATCTCCCTCAGAATGGACTGGTTGGATCTCCTGGCAGTCCAAGGAACTCTCAAGAGTCTGCTCCAACACCACAGTTCAAAAGCATCANCCGAAGTACTGGAGCTTCAGCTTTAGCATCATTCCTTCCAAAGAAATCCCAGGGCTGATCTCCTTCAGAATGGACTGGTTGGATCTCCTTGCAGTCCAAGGGACTCTCAAGAGTCTTCTCCAACACCACAGTTCAAAGGCATCAATTCTTCAGCGCTCAGCCTTCTTCACAGTCCAACTCTCACATCCATACATGACTACTGGAAAAACCATAGCCTTGACTAGACGGACCTTAGTCGGCAAAGTAATGTCTCTGCTTTTGAATATGCTATCTAGGTTGGTCATAACTTTTCTTCCAAGGAGTAAGCGTCTTTTAATTTCATGGCTGCAATCACCATCTGCAGTGATTTTGGAGCCCCCCCAAAATAAAGTCTGACACTGTTTCCACTATTTCCCCATTTTAAAAGGGGTTAAAACCCTTGAAGAGAGGACTACATTTAAATATAATGAAAGAAGAATTCTCAGTAACTGCTAATGGTGCCTAAATTAATCCCAAATTGACTTAAGATCTTTTATTCTTCTTCTACTGGTATTTCAACACAAAACACATTTAAACAAAGGAAGTTGAATGAATAGAGAAGCTTAATTTTAATTCATTTGAAGAAAACTTTACTGAATGAATTTCTTCATAGAAGTATAATACTTGATGCTGCTCAAGACCGTTAAAATAAAGAATCAAATACAGAATTTATCATAGGTCTTTGAGTGAGTGATTAGTTTTAATACTGTTCCTTTGCAAATAAAATACTCAAAGAATCATGAGGCTGTTTCTCAAGTTAAACTCAACTCTCAGTTATTGGTGGTGAGTAAAAACTCAATTCATTGGAACTCAACCAATCAGAACTCTCAAGTTACTGTAATCTTGCTGTTATAACTTTTACACAGAGAGAAGCAAATAACAAAAAACAGATGGAAGTCAGCCAATATCGTTAACAAATACCCCCAAATCTTCTGGAAGGAAGGATGTCAGTCTTACATTGAGCACAGTTTTCTACAATTTTCTTATGATATCTATACAAGGAAAAGGGAAAGCAATAAAGGTTTATGAAACATTTTCCATGTGCTCATCTCTGTGATCTGATCTTGGCTAACATTTTACACTTATTTCTTCACATATCCTCTCTTCCAGTCATCCTGAATATCTGCCATTTTGTTTAATCTTGACAATAACTCTGTTTTTAAAAAGTCATATATTTTAATTCTGTAGATGAGAAAACTGAGGCTTAGTGATGTTACGTCACTTGCCCAAGGCCATGAAGT
The DNA here is from genome assembly GCA_006408695.1 of Aepyceros melampus. Classification (NCBI taxonomy): domain Eukaryota; kingdom Metazoa; phylum Chordata; class Mammalia; order Artiodactyla; family Bovidae; genus Aepyceros; species Aepyceros melampus. The sequence goes on along the minus strand of SJXQ01003912.1, from coordinate 209,072 downwards.
TAGGTCACTTGTCCAAGTTCACTTAGTTAGTAGCAATAGGCCTGGTATTTGAATCCAGGTCTGTTACACACCATAGCACATGTTTGAATGATAACCTTTGAAGATTGCAAAATCCTCAATCATCATAAAATTATTATGTTGATATTCATTAATATCTCTGTCTTGAGTGGTCCATGAAAGTAAATTTATATACTTAAGAAAAAGTTTCAGCAAAAAATGAAATTAAAGCAAGTTTCCATTTAAAGTTCAGTTAAATGTGGATTTTTCTAATTGTTAAACTCCAGGTTAAAACAAAAACTTCCATCAATTAACAAAATAAAGTTATTCATATGGCGTAAGTTCCCAGATCACAACACAATAATATTAGACATTAATACCAAAATTATTCCAAAACTTGATGTTTAGGAAAATATTTAAATGTCCTTATAGAATAAATCAAGAAATGACATCAGCAAAAATGACAAAGTGGGGACCTCTGAAATTTCTTTCCTAAAAGCAATGAAAAAACTGGAAAAACTTTCAGAAACAACTTTTGCTGAACTCTGGATAGCTGAAAGTCTTTGTTAATTTCCAGAGTTCTGTAAAATTATTTACCATACAAATGATTACAAAGAGCTAGAATGGCTATGCAAAATGGACTTTAAGACAAAAAATTGTTAATGGAGAAAAAGAGGAACATTTCATAATGATATAGAGTTGATCGTTCAAGAAGACAACAATTATGAATATATAGACACCTGATAACAGAAGACACCTAACAGTTCTAAGATACACAAAACAAAACTGCAGAAATGAAGAGACAAATTGGTCAATAATAACAGAGAATTCAATGCCCCACTTGCAATCATGGATATAACAATTATGGTAGATCAATAGAACAATAATGGATAGATCAACAAGGAAATAGAGGAATTGAACAATCAACTAGTAAACCAACCAAACCTAACACCCATCTATAGAACATGCCTCACAACTACAGTGGAATAAATATTCTTCTCAAGAATTCAGGGAATATTCCCCAGTATAGACCATGTGGTAGACCATAAAACAAGTCTCAATAAATTCAAAAAGATTGAAATCACACAAAGTACATCTTTCAACAACAATGGAGTAAAAGTAGAAATCAGTAACAGAAGAGAATCTAGGAAAGCCACATATATGTAAACATTTAACAACACACTGTATAAACAAGGCTTTCCTGGTGGTTCGGATGGTAAAGAATCTGCCTGCAATGCAGGAGACCTATGTTTGAGCCCTGGGTCGAGAAGATCCCCTGGAGAAGGGAATGGATACCAATTCCAGTATTCTTGCCTGGAGTATGCCATAGACAGAGGAGCCTAGCAGACTATGTCCATGGAGTCGCAATGAGTCAGACACAACTGAGAGACTAACACATTATCAAATACACACACACTGTATAAACAACAGGTTAAAGAAGAAAACAAAAGAGAAAGTACGTTACTGTGAATGTAAATGAAAACACAGCAGACAAAAACTTACAGAATGCAGCAAAAGCTAAGCTTGAAGGGTAATTTATACATATAAGTACCTTTATTAAAAAGCAAGAAAGATCTAAAACAAATAGTCTAAACTTCTAACCTAAGAAACTAGAAAGAGAAGAACCAACTAAAACTAAAGTGTGCAAAATGAATGTAATACTGAAGATTAGAGCAGAAATGTGTGAAATGGAGAATAGGGGAAAAAATGGAGAAAATTGACTAAACCAAAATTAGGTTTTTGCAATGACAGAGAAAGGTGGCAAAAGTTTAGCTAGATTGACTGAGGAAAAAAAGAGAGAAAACTAAAATACTAAACTTGTGGTTAAACAAGAGATATTACTACCAATGCTACAGAAATAAAAAAGATTATTATACAAGTATATTATTAACAATTGGGCTTCCCTGGTGGCTCAGTGGTAAAGAAACTGCCTGCCAAGCAGAAAACAAGGCGGGGGGAAGATCTCCTGGAGAAGAAAAATGGCAACCCACTCCAGCATTCTTGCTTGGGAAATCTCATGGACAGGGAAGCCTGGCGGGCTACAGTTCATGGGGTTGCAGAAGAGTTGGACAGGACTTAGTGACTAAACAACAAATTATTAACAATTGCAAGACAATAAACTAACTAACATAGGAAAGGACACCAACTACAGAAAGTGACTTAAAAAGAGGTAAAGAATCTGAGTAGTAAAGTGAAAGTCACTCAGTTGTGTCTGACTCTTAGCGACCCCATGGACTATACAGTTCATGGAATTCTCCAGGCCAGTATACTGGAGTGGGTAGCCTTTCCCTTCTCCAGGGGATCTTCCAATCCAGGGATGGAACCCAGGTCTCCCATATTGCAGGCAGATTCTTTACCAGCTGAGCCACCAGGGAATCCCAAGAGTACTGGAGTGGGTAGCCTATCCCTTCTCCAGGGGATCTTCCCCACCCAGGAATCAAACCGGATTCTTTACCAACTGAGATATCAGGGTAGAGAATCTGAGTAGACCTATATCAAATAAACAGATTAAAATTGTAATTTTAAAAATACCTTAAAGAAAAGCCCAGTTCCGAAGAGCTTCACTAGTAAAATCCCCTAAATGTTTAAATCAGGTTAACTCCAAAACTTCACATAGTTTTCCAAAAGATCATAGAAGACAGTGCACTTCTCAACTCATTTTATGAAGCCAGTTATTACTCTGCTAACAAACCAGACAAGGACATTGTAAGAAAAGAAAACTATAAAGCAGTACCTCAAAAGCTTTGTTTCCATATGAGAAAGGAAGAGAGGGAGAAAAATGAGAAAACAGCTCTCTTTTATGCAAAGGACAAGCACCATACTGGACCACTCACCATCTACTCCACTTTCAGGTGACTTCTGTGATTTAAAATTTCACGTTATTCAGGCAAACATCTGTGTATTGAACATGAAACATGAACCAGGCCAAGGGTGAATACAGCAGTTCCTGGCCTCTAGGAACTCATAATTTGGTGAGGGTTTAAGGCACAATAATGAGTAATTACCCAACAATGAAATTAGGGCTTTAATAGATGTGTGAACAAAGGGCTATAGGTTGAAGTCAGAAAGCACAGGGACTTAACTGTATCACAAAGCATTTGTGCTTTGTCCAGTAGAGAGTCCTTGATGCTTTGTGAGCAGGGAATTGACAACAAGGTCAAGTAAAAGTTTTGAAAAATCTGGTGACTTTGTGTAGTAAGGACAAACATGTGGGAGAAATTATAGGAAAGAAAATACTTAGGAGACTAACTCTGATATTTTACAAGAAGGATTTGAATTAAATAATGATGGTAGTAACTGATATAAAAGAACATATAGAGGTGTTTGTTATTTCTATTAATCAGTAGGACTTGGTGGCTGAGCAGTTGAGAAAGACAAGACAAAAATGGTTTTGTGTCTATGTAACTTTCCAGTGGTCATGTATGGATGTGAGAGTTGGACTGTGAAGGCTGAGGGCCGAAGAATTGATGCTTTTGAACTGTGGTGTTGGAGAAGACTCTTGAGAGTCCCTTGGACTGCAAGGAGATCCAACCAGTCCATTCTGAAGGAGATCAGCCCTGGGATTTCTTTGGAAGGAATGATACTAAAGCTGAAACTCCAGTACTTCAGCCACCTCATGCGAAGAGTTGACTCACTGGAAAAGACTCTGATGCTGGGAGGGATTGGGGCAGGAGGAGGGGATGACCGAGGATGAGATGGCTGGATGGCGTCACTGACTCGATGGACGTGAGTCTGAGTGAACTCAGGGAGTTGGTGATGGACAGGGAGGCCTGGCGTGCTGCGATTCATGGGGTCACAAAGAGTTGGACACGACTGAGCGACTAAACTGAACTGAACTGAACTCATAGTGTGGTGATAGAAACAGCAAGTTTATGACAGGAGAATACTTTGAACGAAAGAGGCAACTGAGCATCTTAGTGTCAATTTCTAGCACATAGCTGGACACAGGCTTAAGCACAGAAACAAAATGTTTATGAATACATCCATGTATTTACATATACCAAGCTCTAGAGAAGGGCAGGGGAAAAGTTGGAGAGTGTAACATATTTTCAGTAATATTTTATGCTTTAAGAAGGAAGAGAGTTTCAAAGCAAATATGACAAAATGTTGATTCTTAAGTCTAGCTAGCAGATACATAGGTGGTTATATTATTTTCTGTACTTTCTATATTTAAAAATTTTCATATTTAACTAAATAAAATAAAACTGAAAATTCTATTCATCAGAATGTATACCCCTCAAATTTCAGCCTAAAAAGGCAATCTAATCCTTTGATTGTCAAAATGAACAACTAATCTAAGAAGTTATTGTCATCAATCTGTATTAATTTTCTATTGCCTCTAACAAACTACCACACATATAGTGACTTATTTATTTTCTTACAATTCTGGTTATCAGAAGTCTGAAATGAGTCTGTGCTAAAATCAGTGTGTGGGTAGGACTGGTTCCATATGAAGGCTCTAAGGGAGAATCCCTTTCCTGCCTTTTCTAGTTTCTAGAAGCCACCTGAATTCCTTGGCTCTTGGCTCCTTTCTGTCATTTTCAAAGCTAGCTTCCAATCTCTCTCCCTTTCTCTCTCTTTCTCTGCTTCCATAGTCACGTTGCCTTCCTGCTTATGAAGACCTCTGTGATTGAGCCTACATAGATAATTCAGGATAATTTCCTAGTCACAAGATCCAGAACTTAATCTTTGAAGTGTTTTTCATGTGAGGTAACATATCCACCAATTCTGAGGATTAGGATGTGGAGATATCTGTGAGGGAGGGGTGGGGTGGAGTGCTTATTTTGACTACTATTTTAAAGCTTAACACAATATAATTAGTAACAGTTAATAAAAAGCAATAAGAAGATTTTTTAGTATAAAGATTTTTTGTAGGTATAATATTCACTCATTATAACATCAACCAATGGAAATAATGAAGTTTTTCTTATTAACAAAAAATTAAAAATGAGAATCTTATATTTGCTTCAACCTGTAATTTTAGGTTTGCTTTTAATTTTGTTTACACAATATGAACTAAATTCTTTTTACAGCTTTCTTGAGATGTAATTTACATAAGATTGTGTAAGTTAAAGTGTACAGTGTATTGATTTGATATACATATGTTACAATATGATGACCACCACAATTAGTCAATACCTCCATCACCTTACCTAATTACCATTTCTCTTTTGTGGTGAGAATATTTATTTATTTATTTATTTTAATTTGTTTATTTTAGTTGGAGGCTAATTACTTTACAATATTGTGGTGGTTTTGCCATACATTGACATGAATCCGCCACGGGTATACATGTGTTCCCCATCCTGAAATCCCTTCCCACCTCCCTCCCCATCCCATCTGAGTCACCCCAGTGCATCAGCCCTGAGAACCCTGTCCCATGCATCAAACCTGGACTGGCGATCTGTTTCATATATGATAATATACATGTTTCAATGCTATTCTCGCAGATCATCCCACCCTCGCCTTCTCCCACAGAGCCCAAAAGACTGTTCTATACATCTGTGTCTCTTTTGCTGTCTCTCATATAGGATTATCATTACCATCTTTCTAAATTCCATATGTATGTGTTGCTGCTGCTGCTAAGTCACGTCAGTTGTGTCTGACTCTGCGCGACCCCATAAACAGCAGCCCACCAGGCTCCCGTCCCTGGGATTCTCCAGGCAAGAATACCAGAGTGGGTTTTCATTTCCTTCTCCAATGCATGAAAGTGAAAAGTGAAAATGAAGTTGTTTAGTCGTGTCCGACTCTTTGCAAACCCATGGACTGTAGCCTACCAGACTCCTCCATCCATGGGATTTCCCAGGCAAGAGTATTGGAGTGGGGTGCCATTGCCTTCTCCGTATATATGTGTTAGTATACTGTATTGGTATTCTTTCTGGTTCACTTAACTCTGTATATAGGCTCCAGTTCCATCCACCTCATTAGAACTGATTCAAATGCATTCTTTTTAATGGCTGAGTAATATTCCATTGTGTATATGTACCACAGCTTTCTTATCCATTCATCTGCTGATGGACATTTAGGTTGCTTCCATGTCCTGGCTATTATAAACAGTGCTGCGATGAACATTGGGGTACACGTGTCTCTTTCAGTTCTGGTTTCCTTGGTGTGTATGCCCAGTAGTGGGATTGCTGGCCATACGGCAGTTCTATTTCCAGTTTTTTAAGGAATCTCCACACTGTTCTCCATAGTGGCTGTACTAGTTTGCATGTGGTGAGAATATTTAAGACCTACTCTCTTAGCAATTTTCAAGATTATAATAGAGTATTGTTAACTATACTCACCATGTTATGCATTAGATGCCAGAACTTATTTATTTTCCAAATGGAAGTTTAGATTAACTTTTTGACCAACTTCTGCCTATTTTTCTTATCCTTCAGTCCCTGGTAACCACCATTCTACTTCTTGTTTCTAAGAGTATGACTTTTAGAGACTCCACATTTAAGTAATATCATTTAGTATTTGTCTTTCTCTGTTTTTCTTATCTCACTTTGCATAAAGCCCTCAAGGTCCTTCCATGTGGTCACAAATGTCAGAACTTCCTTCTTTCCCAAGTCTGAATAATATTCCTGTGTGTGTGTGTGTGTGTGTGTGGGTGTGGGAGGTGCACAACATTTTCTTTATTTAGTCATCCATTAATGGACACTTAGGTTGTTTTCATATCTTAGCTATTGTAAATAATGTAATAAAGGAGTGTAGATATCTCTTCAATATTCTGTTTTCATTTCCTTCAGATATATAACCAGAATTGAGATTGCTAGATCATATGGTAGTTCTATTTTTAATTTTTTGAGGAACCTTCATACTGTCTCCATAGTGGCTGCACCGATTTACATTCCCACCAACAGGGGCACAAGGGTTCCTATTTCTCCACATCCTTGCTAACACTTGTTATTCATTGCTTGTCTTTTTGCTAAGTTTATTTATTTATTTATTATTTGGGGCTGTGCTGGGTCTTCATAGCTGTGTAGGCTTTTTTCTAGCTACAGTGAGCCAGCGCTGCTCTCTAGTTGCCGTGTGTGGGCTGCTCACCGTGGCGGCTTCTCTTGTTGTGGAGCGCAGGATATAGGCACGTGGGCTTCCGTAGTCATGGCGTCTGGGTTCAGTAGTTGTAACTCCCAGGCTCTAGAGCACAGGCTTAGCTGCACAAGGGCTTAGATACTTTGTAGCATGAGGGATCTTTCAGAACCAGGGATAGAACGCATGTGTCCTGCACTGGCAGGCAGATTCTTTACTACTGAGCCACCAGGAGTAAAATGTGGAGATTCCACATTTAAGTAATATCATTTAGTATTTGTCTTTCTCTGTTTTTCTTATCTCACTTTGCATAAAGCCCTCAAGGTCCTTCCATGTGGTCACAAATATCAGAACTTCCTTCTTTCCCAAGTCTGAATAATATTTCTTCATGTGTAGAATGCCTGCAGGCATTCCAGGAAAGCCTGCAGTTATTGTTTTAATAAACCATGAAGTGTCAAAGATGAACACAATTGTCTGGGTATACCATTTCATACTTGAAGCTAATAAAGATCTAGTAGATTAAGCATCTTAAGTTTGTCTGCTTATCACTGTAGAGCTCAACTCAAATCACCATAGCTAGAATGGTAAGGGATGAGGCACAGCTTGCCAAAGCAAAGCCCTTTGTTGCTCTGGACTTCACTACATTAATTGATAAGTGAATCTATCTACCACTTTCCATCTCTACTGCCATCATGCTGGTGCATACTACCATGGCACTTGTAGTCCAATCAAAATCCTCACCAAGGATTTGCCAACTTTGCCATCATTTCATACACTCTTCCTATACTTATCATTTTCCAGACACGTTGTTCTTGTATGGGCCAATTTTGCTTTTGCCTCAGGGTCTTAGCATTTGCTGTTACCCCTACTTGGGCTGTTTTTTTCCCAAATATTCACACAGCAGTAGCCCTCCTACCCTTCAGTCTTCATCATCCCCTCAGAGAGAGATGTCTGATTATATTTTCCCACCTGTGTAGCAATGAGTGAGCCATTCACTTTTCTAACCCTCAGTGTCCTTATCAAGGAAAAGACAGTAGAGTTCTTATCAAGAAAGATGGAGATTTTAATAAATGATTCTGAGAAAACTAGTTAGCCATTTGGAAAAAGAATATAACTAGAATACAACTCTACATTAAATGCTAGGATTTATTTTGTATGGATCAGAGATCTAAATGGAAAAAAATGAAAGCAAACAAATCCTAGGGTAAAAAAACATGGGTGAATTTCTCTTTAACCTAGACGTGGGGAAAAGCTTGCTAAATATGCCTTAAAATGAAGAGGAAATAAAAGAAAAGGTGGATAAATTTGATTACATAAAAACTGATGCATGTAAACCACACACCCCCATCACAAACAAGATCTAAAAACAACTGAGAGGGGCACTTCCTTGGAAATCCAGTGGTTAGGAATCCACCTTCCAAGGCAGGGACGAGGGTTCCATCCTTGGCCAGGGAACTAGGATCTCACATGCTGAGGGGCAACTAAGCCCACCAGCTGCAACTGTGCACCACAATGAAGGTCACACGTGCCAAAGCTAAGACCTGACACAGCCAAAAAATGAAAATAAATAAATATTAAGAAACAAAGCAAAAACAAATAAGAGAAACTGGGAGAAAATATTTGCTACATATATCATAAGCAAAGGGCTAATATCTCTACCATATTAAAAAAAATTCTTAAAAAAGTGAAAGAAATGGCTGAAAATCTGTTAGAAAATTGGCAAATGACATGAAAAGAAAATTACCCACACCCAATTTTTAAAATGATCCTTAAACATATAAAGAGATATTCAATTTGCCTCATAATGAGTCATGCAAAGTAAAACTACACTGGAATACCATTTCTCATATACCAGATTTTCAAAAATGAAAAAATATAAAGAAAGACTGTGTTGGTGAAGCTGTGAGTAAATGGGCATTCTCATGCTTTGCTGGTTAAAATGCAATTAGTACAGCTCTTATGGAGGGGAATTTGGAAATAGTTAACAAAGCTGCCAGTGCATTTGCTTTCTGACCTAGCAAGCCCACTCTACCTTGAAGATTCATTTCCACCAATACAAAAATAGACATGCACAAGGTTATTCATTGCAGCCTTATTTATAGCTGCAAAATATTATAAGTGGTTGACTAAGCTATGGTGCCTCCATACAGTGGAGTATTATGCAGTTTCGTAAAATAAAAATTTTCAGAAAATAATGAAGAAGATCTCTATGAACTGATGTGGGGTGATTTCCAGGAGATAGTGTTAGGTTAAAGAAAGCAAAGTGTAAAACAGCTTTGCAATATGCTACATTTTGTTTGAGAAATAAGGGGAAAGAAGTAAATGTACATGCATCTGGTCATTTATGCAAAACACACAAGAAGAATAAACTAGAAACTAACAGATCTGTTTCCTCTAGGGTGGGTGGGAACACGATGGAAAAGGTAGATAGGCATGGAGTAAATGTGATGCTTCTCTGAGGATTCCTTTGTGAACATTTCTAACTTTTGGAACCATGCTAATGTTGCACAGACTCATAAACAGAAAATCAACAAGGATTGGGGAAAACCCTACAATGGAACATGAATAGTAACAGATGTAGTAGATTTTATTTTTAATGAATAACATAACTACACTAATTCAAATAACTTTTTTATTAATTTGTTAATTTATACAGTTTTGTTGGTTGTTTTGAAGCTCAGTATGCAGATATGATAAATAATTTGTTCAAGTTTCAATGAATGCACCAAAAATATACAAAGCCATGTACTTGTAATTTTTTTCTAAATAGTTATTTAAGTGATTTTCAGCTTAAAATTTGGAGGCAAAGTTTCCTTAAAAGGATATCAAATACCAATACCTTCAAAAGTTTGGTAAGCTGCTGCACTGTGTCTCACTGGTTCACAATTTAATATCATACACACTACATACATGAATTTTTATCTTTCACAGCATATAACTAAGTTATTAGGAAAAACAAACTATCACACCAAAAAAGTGCACACAATTCTGACAGGGAAAGCCAAGGTTAAGGAGTATTTTCTTTAAGAAGCAATTCTATTAAAAACAACATGGGATATAAATTATTTAAAATGATGAAGATGTTAAATGCATGACTGTGGTTCCAAATTGCCATTTCACATACTTTGTTTATAGGATATAAAATCTACCTCCTCTCAATCTATAAAATATTAGATGTTTACCTAAGATAGTCAAACCGACCCATAACTCAATATTCCCCCATTTTGTTTGTACCAATACAAAAACAAAAGCAAATCAAAACCAAAAAACCCACACAGCAAATTATTTCACTTTTTGAATAAAAACATTTGCATTTAACAAATGAGATGGAGAGGCATTCCCTTTTTAAAAAGGTTTCTAAGGCTACTTTAAAAAAGCTTGCATTTACAAAATAGTTGAGAAAAATAGTCTTATGACGGTGCAGAGATACAAGGTTCATTCATAGGACTTGGCTTCTTTCTCTTCTGCTTCATGAGAGGCCAGATTCTGCTCGGTCTCTGTTCTTTTCTGGCAGGTCAGTCTTCAGCTCCTTAGTTAGTCTCTTCAGCCTGTTTGCCATTTGTTTGCACTTTCTTGCCTGAAGATTTAGCCTTTCCTGCTGCCTTCTGGGGATTCATTTTCACATTTGCAGGAACAGGTTTAACTGACAACCTCGCACATCTCTTGGGCTCTCTCTTCACTGCACTTTGGACTAAACTGACCCTCCTCTGGGACATCTTGGCGTGTGCCCGGTGCCTACAGGCTGCTTAGTGCAGAGACACTTCTGGAAGCGGAGATGTCAGTCTGTCCCTCCTTCCGCCCTCCAGTAACTTTTGAACACAATATTTGGACAATGACCTCAGGGTGAAGATGGAGAGAACCCTAAAAAAATTAAACTCTAGTTTGTAGGCTTCTTTTATTCAAAGGCATGGGTGTGACATACAGAATTACTTTCTGTGTATTCTAGGATTGACCAAATACATAGATATATTGTAGATAAAGTCAGCCAGTTTCTCGTTGTTGGAGAAGGAAGTTACAAATGGCAGAAGATGGGGAAGATAGAATGAACTATGTATTGTTGGATTGGATTTAGAGTGACCTAATGAACTGTGGTGTTGGAGAAGACTCTTGAGAGTCCCTTGGACTGCAAGGAGGTCCAACCAGTCCATCCTAAAGGAGATCAGTCCTGGGTGTTCATTGAAAGGGCTGGTGTTGAAGCTGAAGCTTCAATACTTTGGCCACCTCATGCGAAGAGTTGACTCATTGGAAAAGATCCTGATGCTGGCAGGAATTGAAGGCAGGAGGAGAAGGGGACAACAGAGGGTGAGATGGCTGGATGGCATCACCGACTCGATGGACATGAATTTGGGTGAACTCTGGGAGTTGGTGATGGACAGGGAGGCCTGGCATGCTGTGATTCATGGGGTCGCAAAGAGTCAGACATGACTGAGCGACTGAACAGAACTGAATGTATGCTAATATATAGATATATAAATAGATATAGATGCATATGGGTGAATGTATGTGTCTACTTTCTAGCTTTGCTCACAGAGGCAGCCTAGAAGGAATAACATCCAAGAAACATTGGGCACATCTAATGCCCAGTATTTCCAAATGCTGAAAGGAACCCAAAGTCATTAAATGGTTGATTTCAAGACTGGGCAGGAAGAAAAAGCAAGATGCAATACCTTGGTGTGCCAGAAAGTAGAAAACTGGCCAAAGCATGAAGGGTATATGTCAAGAGAAAACAGGAATCATTTGTTAGGGACTTCCACCAACCAGATGAAGGATAATTCAAGTTTCTAAATAAATGATAGTAAAGGATTTTATTTCATTAAATAAAATAAGAATCCATGAGTCCATATTAATAAAATAAATAAGAAATAGAAGGAGAAGGGGAAGATCTTTCTTAGAGTAGGAAGCCAACTAATAAATATAGAAGCCAGAGAAAGACAAATATCATATGATATCACTTATATGTGGAATCTAAACTCTGACGTGCGTGAAGTGAAGTTGCTCAGTCGTGTCTGACCTTTGCAACCCGGCTGTAGCCTACCAGGTTCCTCTGTCCATGGGATTCTCCAGGCAAGAATACTGGAGTGGGTTGCCGAGCCCTCCTCTAGGGGATCTTTCTGACCTAGGGATGGAAGCCAGGTGTCCTGCATTGCAGGCAGATACTTTACCATCAGGTAAATAATTCTTTACCTACTTCCTTCTTCCCACCAAGGAAGCCCCTAAACTGTGGCACAAATGAACTTATCTATGAAATAGAAATTGGCTCATAGACATACAGAACAGACCTGTGGTTGCCAGCAGGGAGAAGAGATGGAGGGAGGATGAAGTAGGAGTTTGGAGTTAATAGATGCAAACTATTATATATAGAATGGATAAACAACAAGGTCTTACTGTATAGTACAGGGAACTATATTCAATATCCTATGATAACCCATAATGGAAAAGAATATAAAAATAATTTATAAATGCATATAACTGAATCACTTTGCTATACAGCAGAAATTAACACAGCAATGCAAATCAACTACACTTCAATAAAAAATAAATTTAAAAAGTTAACATAACCACTAATGGCACTGATCAACATCATGTGTCCCCTGATAAGATGCATGAAGAACCCAACTTCGCTTCAAAGTTATTCCTGCCCAAAATGCATAATCTGAATATAAGTAGGAGTCAGCTGGTAAAGAATCTGCCTGCAATGCAAGAGACCCTGGTTTGATTGCTGAGTTGGGAAGATCCCCTGGAGAAGGGATAGGCTACCCACTCCAGTATTCTTGGACTTCCTTGGTGGCTCAGCTGGTAAAGAATCTGCCTGCAATACAGGAGACCTGGGTTCCATCCCTGGGTTGGGAAGATCCCCTGGAGAAGGGAAAGGCCCCACTCCAATATTCTGGCCTGGAGACTTCCATGGACTGTAAAGTCCATTGGGGTTGCAAAAAGTCAGACACAACTAAGCAACTTTCACTTCACTTTCAAATCTCAGACAAACACAAACTGAGGGATATTCTACCTAGTCAGTGCTGTTAAAAAAGTCTTAAACATAAAAGATTGTGTTTCAGGTTAAAGGAGATTGAATAGACGTGACAGCTGAATGAATGCACCGTGTGTTTCTGAATTTTGTTTCTAAAAAGAGTATTATTGAAACAAGTAGCAAAATCTGAACTAGCTCTGTGTTGTTCAGTCACCCAGTCATGTCCAACTCTTTGCTAATCCATGGATTGCAGCATGCCAGGTCTCCCTGTCGCTCACCATCTCCCAAAGTTTGCCCAAGTTCATATCCATTGCATTGGTGATACCATCCAACTATCTCATCTTCTGACACCCTCTTTTCCTTCTGCCCTCAATCTTTCCCAGCATCAGGGACTTTTCCAATGAAGTCTGCAGACAGGTAAAAAATACTGCGTCAATGTTAATTTTCTGATTTTGATCATCAATTCAGTTCAGTTCAGTCGCGCAGTCGTGTCCGACTCTTTGTGACCCCATGAATCGCAGCACGCCAGGCCTCCCTGTCCATCACCAACTCCCGGAGTTCACTCAGACTCACGTCCATTGAGTCCGTGATGCCATCCAGCCATCTCATCCTCGGTCGTCCCCTTCTCCTCCTGCCCCCGATCCCTCCCAGCATCAGGGTCTTTTCCAGTGAGTCAACTCTTCGCTTGAGGTGGCCAGAGTACTGGAGCTTCAGTTTTAGCATCATTCCTTCCAAAGAAATCCCAGGGTTGATCTCCCTCAGAATGGACTGGTTGGATCTCCTTGCAGTCCAAGGGACTCTCAAGAGTCTTCTCCAACACCACAGTTCAAAAGCATCAATTCTTCGGCGCTCAGCCTTCTTCACAGTCCAACTCTCACATCCATACATGACCACAGGAAAAACCATAGCCTTGACTAGACGGACCTTAGTCGGCAAAGTAATGTCTCTGCTTTTGAATATGCTGTCTAGGTTGGTCATCACTTTTCTTCCAAGGAGTAAGCGCCTTTTAATTTCATGGCTGAAATTGTGTGATGGTTTAGTCTCTAAGTTGCGTCCAATTCTTGTGACCCCATGGACTGTAGCCCATAGGCTCCTCTATCTGTGGGGTTTCCCAGGCAAGAATATCGGAATGGATTGCCATTTCCTTCTCCAGGGTATCTTCCCAACCCAGGGATTGAATCCATGTCTCCTATATTGGCGGGTAGATTCTTCACCACTGGGCCACTCAGGAAACCCCTAGGAAATTTACACTAAAGTATTTAGGGATAAAGGGCCATTATGTCTATGAATTACTCTCAAATGACTTGGACAAATAATATGCATATAAAATAATGTCTATATGCATATATTATATGTGTATACGTAATATGATGTGTATGAAAGAAAGAAAGTGAAAGTGAAGTCGTTCAGTCGTGTCTGACTCTTTGCGACCCCATGGACTGTAGCCTACCAAGCTCCTCTGTCTATGGAATTTTCCAGGCAAGAGTACTGGAGTGGGGTGCCATTGCCTTCTCCAGGGGATCTTCCCGACCCAGGGATCGAATCCAGGTCTCCCGCATTGCAGGCAGATGCTTTACCACCTGAGCCACAACATACATATACATTACATATACATATGTAGGAAGGTCCTTACCTTGTAGAGACATTTTAAGGATTAAAGAGAAAGCTGTAGGAGACTTACTTCACTTAGTATGATAATCTCTAGTTGCATTATTTGCCTTCATTTTAATACCTGTGTTTAGAATGATAAAGTTTTAGGCATGACCATATTTTGATGTCACCTGTCAAAGCAGGAGAGCCAGAGATGTGGTTTTGATCCTGGGTCAGGAAAATTCCTGGGAGGAGGAAATGGCAATCCACTCTGGTACTCTTGCCTGGAGAATCCCATGGAGAGATCTTGGATGGCTACAGTATATGGGGTCACAAAAAGTTGAACACGACTGAGTGACTGGGCACACACTCAAGTGTAAAGGGATTAGAACTGTGCTTGGCACACTATAGATGCCGGATATATGTTAGTGATTGCTGTCATTATTGGCACTTCGTTTCTTCACCTCTAAAATGGGATCATTTACACATATCCCAGAGGGTATTAACCAAGATAATATTGTAGAAGTGACATGTGAACCCTAATGTTCTCTGAAAAAATAAAGTCATCATTATTAAAATTATTTCTAAAATTCTTTGAGTACTTCCATAGAGCTTACTGGTGCTTCCCTGGTGGCTCAGACAGTAAAGAATCGCCTGCAATGCAAGAGACCCGGGTTCAATTCCTGGATCGGGAAGATCCCTGGAGAAGGGAATGACTACTCCAGTATTCTGGCCAGGTGAATTCCATAGACAGAGGAGCCTGACGTCTACAGTCCATAGGGTCGCAGAGTCGGAAAAGACTGAGCAACGAACACTACACTCATAGAGCCTATTTTTTATAGCAATATTGACTCTTCTAATCTTCATAACAAAGAATATTTGTAGATATTATTGTCACCCCATTTCACAGAGAGGGTAACTTGCCCAAGGTCCTACAGCTAGTAAGTTGTCCATACAAGCTTTGAAACCAGGTAGAATGACTTAAGTTTGTAGTCTTAACTTCTATTCTATGCTGATTGTCATTTCTTTTACTACTTCATTTTAATTTCATGTATCCTAACACCTTCTCCAGGTTCTAGAATGAAATATTAGGTGGCTAATATCCCTAATATCTTCCCTGGTGGCTCAGATGGTAAAGAATCTGCTTACAATGCAGGAGACCTGGGTTCGATCCGTGGGTTGGGAAGATCCCCTAGAGGAGGGCATGGCACCCCACTCCAGTATTCTTGCCTGGAGAATCCCATGGACAGAGGAGGCTGGTGAGCTACAGTCCATGGGGATGCAAAGAGTTGGACACGACTGAGTGACTAAGCACATAAGGCACAGCACATGTGACAATCCCGTGGTGGGTGGCCTTCTCTATACAGCACAGTGCCATTTTGAGTTTCCTAGAGTTTTTTATACCCTCCTTTGCTTTTCATTTCGAAGGCACCTTTTCTCTTTGGTATGATATTCTGCTACTCTCCCTTATGTAAAATTATGAGCAAACTTTCTCATTTCACTCTCCCGTTTTGAATTTTCCCCAGACCTGCACATAGTGGGTATGTTGTGACAGAATTATAATTTTAAAGAAGAAATGGGGCGTAATGTTTTCCATTTTGTTTCAAGTCCCATTTTTGAAAATGACCAGTCCTTGGTCAGTAATTTGAGAGGATGAGCTGTTAGGTAACCTGCCTTCAGGAAAACTGGTACTCTTAAGCCTGTCTCTGGGTAAACTATTAAAATAGGACTCTGAAAGTGACTTAGGGAGGGGCCTAGAAATAATTTGCTTCTTTCATGCTTTGCCTTTTGTTTTCTTGGCTAGAGATAATTATTCTAATTATTCAGTTTTATATGTTTAAACACAATAAATACTTTCTAGAAAGGTGACAATAAATACATAACAGCTATTGAAGTTTGTAAGAGATAACTGCAACAATTAAATTTCTGCTTACCTAAAATTCTGAAATATGAATTAAACTTTGGCATATTTGTTCCCAAATGCTCGCTTTAGAAATCTACAGCTTAGCTCTACCCCCAAGGGGATTGCTCCTTCAGTTCACAAATTGGCAAATATATGAGGCAATCATGGCTACAAGTAACAAACAAGTCAACTCTGTTCTTTTAAGCCTGTCATGAAACAGTTGTGTTTAGGAAATTAAGAAGTGTGACTATTTGTATATTTTCATCCTCAGTCTTAAGGAAATAACCAGCATAAAGTGAAAGCAGTAGGGAAGTGATTAAAAACAACAGCGGTAGTATGGTGTACTAAATGATGCTCCACACTTCTCTGAAGGTCTGTTCAATTTTCTTCTTTCAAAAATTTTGTTCTTCAGTTTGCATGTTGTGTTCTGAATGTTTGTGTCCCCACAAAATTCACATGTTGGAATCCTAATACATGAAGTGATAATATCAGGAAGCAAGGACTTTGGGGTGACTGGGTCATGAGGATGGGACCCTCATGGACAGGGTTTGTGCCCTTATAAAAGGTGCCCTAGAGAGCTCCCTCACTCTTTTCACCTTTTGAATCAGAGCTTTGGAGCTCTTCACCCTCATAGTTTGCCTTTCCCGCTGGAAGGAATCCTATGCCACTATATTGAAGCAGAGGCCAGTCAAATATTCCCAGGTGGACATCCTCACCCTATGAGATTGATACTGAGCGGCTGTTGCTGCTAAGTCACTTCAGTTGTGTCTGACTCTGTGCGACCCCATAGACGGCAGCCCACCAGGCTCCCCTGTCCCTGGGATTCTCCAGGCAAGAACACTGGAGTGGGTTGCCATTTCCTTCTCCAATGCATGAAAGTCAAAAGTTAAAGTGAAGTCGCTTAGTCGTGTCTGACCCTCAGCGACCCCATGGACTGCAGCCTACCAGGCTCCTTCGTCCATGGATTTTCCAGGCATGAGTACTGGAGTCGGGTGCCATTGCCTTCTCCGATACTGAGCAGTTGCGGCAACATCTGATCTTCTTCATTTGCCTCTCCAGGCTCAAAATGTTCATCCTGTGAGCAAGCTGGGGTGATTCAGGCCAGTATCCTTGGCTTGCTGTACCTGGGATACAGCTTCAACCCTACAAGTGGGGACTTGGTGGGGGGAAGAAGAAGCCAGTTCTTTTGGCCACACTGGAACAGAGTTTGTACAACATGATGCCAGGGAGATGAGAAACACCAGCATCCTGACCTTCCCTGGTCAAGCCCCACACTGGAAACTGTGGATATAGGGAGCTCCTGTCTTCCTGGTGGCATGTACCCAAATTAGACCTTCTGCAACACAGAACTGTGAGGGGTGAACAAGGCTTTTGCTGTTCTTGCAGACCTTGCTTCAGTGAATGTTCCTCTATTTGCTGTATACTGGTAGGACTGATTTTGAAGCTGAAACTCCAATACTTTGGCCACCTTATGCGAAGAGCTGACTTATTTGAAAAGACTGTGATGCTGGGAAAGATTGAGGGCAGGAGGAGAAGGGGACGACAGAGGATGAGATGGTTGGATGGCATCACCGACTCAATGGACATGGGTTTGGGTGGACTCCGGGAGTTGGTGATGGACAGGGAGGACTGGTGTGCTGCGGTTCATGAGGTCGCAAAGAGTCGGACATGACTGAGCGGCTAACTGAAGACAATATCCCAAGATTTTAAATGATTATTCTCTATAAATTTCAACAGTTTGCTATTTTGCTGGAGAGGGTTAACTGAGTTCTTTGCTCCATCATTCCAGAAATCCTAAACCCTCGCCTTCTTTTTAACAGGATGAAGCTGAAGTCCAGAGAAATTGTGAATTGCTTCCACAGTGATGGGGCTGAGACCAGAACCCAAATTCAACATTTTTTTCCCATTACTCCAGGTGCTTCAGGTGGGTAAAATGGCCATTTCTGTTGGGTCATAGTTGAGTAGATGCGATCCAAGTAAAGGGTCAAAGACAGAGAGATCCAGTAATCCAAGTTCAAAACTGCTTCACTGAGGTAATGTGCTGTCAAGTGACCCATTCTTTTGATTCTTAATGCTTTTCTTTTGATTCCTCTGTGCTTCAGAGGTTAAAGCATCTGCCTGGAATGCGGGAGACCCGAGTTCGATCCCTGGGTCGGGAAGATCCCCTGGAGAAGGAAGTGGCAACCCATTCCAGTACTCTTGCCTGGAGAATCCCATGGAGGGAGGAGCCTGGTAGGCTACAGTCCATGGGGTTGCAAAGAGTCGGACATGACTGAGTGACTTCATTTTCACTCTCTACTTTATCTGCCACCCCACTCTTTGTGTATACTACACAGAGTCCTTGGGCAGTGGTGAAATTCCCAGACAATTATTCTACTGAGAAGGCATGGGTAGCTTTGAGTCTTTCTGGTGGCTATTGGTTTTATCAAATGTAAATGTTGAACTTGTGGGCTGATGTAGTAAATAAGGTTTTGATACCAAGATCAGTTTTTTTAGATGAAGATGGAAAGTTTACTAAGCTAGTAAAGGATATATCAAAAACTTGCAATGTACCTCATAATTTATGAAGAAAACTTAAGAGGCTTTCCCTTTAGAAAAAAAAAATCAGGGACAATATCGCTGTTAGTATTAAACAAAGTATGAGGTATCCTCTACTAGCTTTGTTTATAGTGATGTTTCCTAAGGCCCACTTGACTTCACATTCAGTATGTCTGGCTTTAGGTGAGTGATCACACCATCATGGTTGTCTGGGTCATGAAGATCTTTTCTGTATAGTTCTTGTGTGTATTCTTGCCACCTCTTCTTAATATCTTCTGCTTTGGTTAGGTCCATACCATTTCTGTCCTTTATTGAGCCCATTTTTGCATGAAATGTTCCCTTGGTATCTCTAATTTTCTTGAAGAGTTCTCTAGTCTTTCCCATTCTATTGTCTTCCTCTATTTCTTTGCACTGATCACTGAAGAAGGATTTCTTATCTCTCCTTGCTATTCTTTGGAACTCTGCATTCAAATGGGTATATATTTCCTTTTCTCCTTTGTCTTTCGCTTCTCTTCTTTCCTGAGCTATTTGTAAGGCCTCCTCAGACAACCATTTTGCCTTTTTGCATTTCTTTTTCTTGGGGATGGTCTTGATCACTGCCTTCTATATAATGTAATGAACCTCTGTCCATAGTTCTTCAGGCACTCTGTCTATGTCAAGACCTAATCCCTTGATTCTATTTGTCACTTCTGCTGTATAATCCTAAGGGTTTTGATTTAGGTCATACCTGAATAGTCTAGTGGTTTTCCCTACTTTCTTCAATTAAAGTCTTTGGTTCAGTTCAGTTGCTCAGTTGTGTCTGACTCTTTGTGACGCTATGGACTGCAGAACTTCAGGCCTCCCTGTCCATCACCAACTCCGAGAGTTTATTCAAACTCATGTCCATTGAGTCGGTGATGCCATCCAACCATCTCATCCTCTGTCGTCCCCTTCTCCTCCTGCCCCCAATCCCTCCCAGCATCAGGGTCTTTTCAAATGAGTCAGTTCTTTGTTTCAGGTGGCCAAAGTACTGGAGTTTCAGCTTCAGCATCAGTCCTTCCAATGAATATTCAGGACCGATTTCCTTTAGGATGAACTGGTTGGATCTCCTTGCAGTCCAAGGGACTCTCAAGAGTCTTCTCCAACACCACACTTCAAAAGCATCAATTCTATGGTGATCAGCTTTCTTTATGTTCAACTCTCACATCCATACATGACTACTGGAAAAACCATATCCTTGATAAGACAGACCTTTGTTGACAATGTCTCTGCTTTTTAATATGCTGTCTAGGTTGGTCATAGCTTTTCTTCCAAGGAGCAAGCATCTTTTAATTTCATGGCTGCAATCACTATCTGCAGTGATTTTGGAGCCCAGAAAAATAAAGCCTGTCACTGTTTCCCCATCTATTTGCCATGAACTGTTGAGACCAGATGCCATGATCTTAGTTTTCTGAATGTTGAGTTTTAAGCCAACTTTTTCACTCTCCTCTTTCACTTTTATCAAGGGGCTCTTTAGTTCTTCTTCACTTTCTGTCGTAAGGGTGATATCATCTGCATATCTGAGGTTATTGATATTTCTCCCAGCAATCTTGATTCCACCTTGTGCTTCCTCCAGCCCAGCATTTCTCGTGATGTACTCTGAATATAAGTTAAATAAGCAGGGTTACAATATACAGCCTTGACATACTGCTTTTCCTATTTGGAACCAGTCTGTTGTTCCATGGCCAGTTCTAACTGTTGCTTCCTGACCTGCATACAGGTTTCTTAAGAGGCAGGTCAAATGGCCTGGTATTCCCATCTCTTTCAGAATTTTCCACAGTTTATTGTGATCCACACAATCAAAGGCTTTGGCATAGTCAATAAAGCAGAAATAGATGTTTTTCTGGAACTCTCTTGCCTTTTCCATGATCCAGCGGATGCTGGCAATTTGATCTCTGGTTCCTCTGCCTTTTCTAAATCCAACTTAAATATCTGGAAGTTCACTGTTCACA
Source organism: Aepyceros melampus (assembly GCA_006408695.1). Taxonomy (NCBI): domain Eukaryota; kingdom Metazoa; phylum Chordata; class Mammalia; order Artiodactyla; family Bovidae; genus Aepyceros; species Aepyceros melampus. Next base: position 188,086 of record SJXQ01003912.1, on the reverse strand, counting down.
TACTGTTAAAGCCTGGCTTGGAGAATTTTGAGCATTACTTTGCTAGCATGTGAGATGAGTGCAATTGTGCGGTAGTATGAGCATTCTTTGGCATTGCCTTTCTTTGGGATTGGAAGGAAAACTGACCTTTTCCAGTCCTGTGGCCACTGCTGAGTTTTCCAAATTTGCTGGCATATTGAGTGCAGCACTTTCACAACATCATCTTTTAGGATTTGAAATAGCTCAATTGGAATTCCATCACCTCCACTAGCTTTGTTTGTAGTGATGCTTCCTAAGGCCCACTTGACTTCACACTCCAGGATGTCTGGCTCTAGGTGAGTGATCATACCATTGTGATTATCTGGGTCATGAAGATATTTTTTGTATAGTTCTTCCGTGTATTCTTGTATCTTAATATCTTCTCCTTCTGTTAGGTCCAATTTAAGTCTGAATTTGCCAATAAGGAGTTCATGATCTGAGTCACAGTCAGCTCCCTGTCTTGTTTTTGCTGACTGTATATAGCTTCTCTATCTTTGGCTGCAAAGAATATAATCAATCTGATTTTGCTATTGAACACCTTGTGATGTCCATGTGTTGAGTCTTCTCTTGTGTCGTTGGAAGAGGGTGTTTGCTGTGATCAGTGTAGTCTTTTGGCAAAGCTCTGTTAACCTTTGACCTGTTTTGTACTCCAAGTTTAAATTTGCCTGTTACTCTCTTGACTTTCTACTTTTGCATTTCAGTCCCCTATAATGAAAAGGACTTCTTTTTTGGGTATTAGTTCTAGAAGGTCTTGTAGGTCTTCACAGAACCATTCAACTTCCGCTTCTTCAGATTACTGGTTGGGGCACAGACTTAGATTACTGTGATATTGAATGGTTTTCTTTGGAAATGAACAGAGATCATTCTGTCATTTTTGAGGTTGCATCCAAGTACTGCACCTGACCTGCCTCCTGAGAAATCTGTTTGCAGGTCAAGAAGCAACAGTTATAACCAGACATGGAACAGCAGACTGGTTCTAAATCGGGAAAGGAGTATGTCAAGGCTGTATTTTGTCATGTGAGTTATTTAACTTATATGTAATAGCAGAGTACATAATGTGAGATGCTGGGCTGGATGAAGCATAAGCTGGACTCAAGATTGCCAGAAGAACTATCAATAACTCAGATATGCAGATGACACCACCCTTATGGCAGAAAGTGAAGGAGAACTAAAGCGCCCCTTGATGAAAGTGAAGAGGAGAGTGAAAAAGTTGGCTTAATACTCAACATTCAGAAAACGAAGATCATGGCATCTGGTCCCATCACTTCATGGCAAATAGATGGGGAACAGTGGAAACAGTGACAGAGTTTATTTTGGGAGGGGCTCCAAAATCACTGCAGATGGTGACTGCAGCCATGAAATTAAAAGACACTTGCTCCTTGGAAGGAAAGCTATGACCAACCTAGACAGAATATTAAAAAGCAGAGACATTACTTTGTCAACAAAGGTCCGTCTTGTCAAAGCTATGGTTTTTCCAGTGGTCATGTATGGATGTGAGAGTTGGACTGTGAAGAAGGCTGAGCGCGGAAGAATTGATGCTTTTGAACTGTGGTGTTGGAGAAGACACTTGAGAGTCCCTTGGACTGCAAGGAAATCCAACCAGTCCATCCTAAAGCAGATCAGTCCTGGGTGTTCATTGGAAGAACTAATGTTGAAGCTGAAGCTCCAATTCTTTCAGTTCAGTTCAGTTCAGTCGCGCTGACTGTCCGACTCTTTGCGACCCCATGAATCGCAGCACGCCAGGCCTCCCTGTCCATCACCAACTCCCGGAGTTCACTCAGACTCACGTCCATTGAGTCTGTGATGCCATCCAGCCATCTCATCCTCGGTCGTCCCTTTCTTCTCCTGCCCCCAATCCCTCCCAGCATCAGGGTCTTTTCCAATGAGTCAACTCTTCGCATAAGGTGCCCAAAGTACTGGAGCTTCAGTTTTAGCATCATTCCTTCCAAAGAAATCCCAGGGTTGATCTCCTTCAGAATGGACTGGTTGGATCTCCTTGCAGTCCAAGGGACTCTCAAGTGTCTTCTCCAACACCACAGTTCAAAAGCATCAATTCTTCGGCGCTCAGCCTTCTTCACAGTCCAACTCTCACATCCATACATGACCACAGGAAAAACCATAGCCTTGACTAGACGGACCTTAGTCGGCAAAGTAATGTCTCTGCTTTTGAATATACTATCTAGGTTGGTCATAACTTTTCTTCCAAGGAGTAAGTCCAGTATTTTTGCCTGGAAAAATCCCATGAACAGAGGACCCGGGAGGGCTACTGTCCATGGGGTTGCGAAGAGTCGGACACGCCTTAAGGACTAAACAACAACAATGAAACCAAGATAAGTCTGTTTTCGAAAGTTTGCCAGTAAGGTCAACTTACAAAAAATGAAAGTATGTTTTTTTCTTACCAACAGTAACCAATCATAAAGTGTTTTTAGAAAACCAAAATATCTTTTGGACTACAAGCTCAGTTTTAGACCACAGTTCACCCACTTTCTGGCTGGGGGTTCTCGGCATGTTGGACAATCTTTCACAAGCTCAATTTCCTGCATCTGAAAAATGGGAATAATAGTACCTTACAGAATGTTGTGAGGAAATGGTGTGGTCAGGTGTGTATAGAATTTAGCCTGGAATAAATATTCAGTCTGTGGCAGCTCCTTTTCGTTCTCAGTGTCTTGCTGTAAAGAGAAGTTGGCTGTCAGGGTTTCACTCACTGCTCCTCTTTTGCAGATGGTTGCTCAGTTTTCTGTTCCTGATGATATCTCTTTTGGATATTATGCTGTTCAATTGACACACATCCTTAGTGCTTTACCTCATATTAAATTCAGTACTTTACATAATATAAAAAAGGACAGAACTACCTTGGAGAAAGAGTCTGAATTTCTGGTCATTTTGTCCTAGATTGTGAATTTGCCTTTCCTTCTTCGATCCAGCCTCCTGTCTGTTTGTGTGGCTGTCTCATTAACCTCAGTTATCAGAGCATCTAGAAATAGTGAAGTAACTCACTAAATTAGTAGTCTGTAGTTCAAAGGGCAATTGTTTTATGTAAGTGTTTTAAAAGATTCATATCCTCCCAAACGTAAGCAAATCAGTAAATCTGTCCAGTCTAAGTGTGTTATGATTAGGCTGGATTAACCTCCTTCCATTAAAAGAAAAATGCAGAACTTTGTCCTGTAGCCAAAGGGAACTGGTTAATGTCCATCAGGGATTGACAAGGTAGTTGTTTGGTCCTAGGCTGACATTTCATTTTCTAACCTTGGGGTTTGTTCATGAAGTCGGTGTGAGCCTTAGAGTCTGCTGAGAGTGCACAAAGGATGTGTGTGTGCGCGTGTGTGTGTGTGTGTGTGTCTGCTTCAGTAGAAGGGGCCTGTCTGCGACCTTGAAAGTTCATAGAGTGGTCGTGACAAGTAACCAAGGATCATAATAATAATTAAGAATTACAATGTGTTTATAATGCTGAAGCCTTATTCTAAATGCTTCCTAAGTCTTCATTCATTTAATGCTCACAACAATCTTGTCAGGTAGTTATGATTATTGTTCCCATTTTATTTATTTTTAACTTATTTTATATTGGATAGTTAACAAAGTTGTGTTAGCTTCCAGTGTACAGCAAAGTGATTCATTTACTGACATCCATACCTATTCTTTTTCAATATTCCCATTTTATAGATGAGGATCCTGAGGCCCAGAGAAGTAACCTGCCCATGGTCAGAGTTGGCGTAGAAACTAAGGTGGCCAGCTTCAAAACTGATACCATCAACTATTATGCTGCCTCTTGCATAATTTTTATAATGCTGAAGCCTTATTCTAAATGCTTCCTAAGTCTTCATTCATTTAATGCTCACAACAATCTTGTCAGGTAGTTATGATTATTGTTCCCATTTTATTTATTTTTAACTTATTTTATATTGGATAGTTAACAAAGTTGTGTTAGCTTCCAGTGTACAGCAAAGTGATTCATTTACTGACATCCATACCTATTCTTTTTCAATATTCCCATTTTATAGATGAGGATCCTGAGGCCCAGAGAAGTAACCTGCCCATGGTCAGAGTTGGCGTAGAAACTAAGGTGGCCAGCTTCAAAACTGATACCATCAACTATTATGCTGCCTCTTGCATAATGATGTGGGCTATGGAGCATGCAAATGGCTTTTAATTAACTCTAAAGCTGAATTCTTGCCTTTTTTTTCAAAATTTTTTTTGTGGTAAAACACATATACTATAAAATATCCCATCTTAACACTTTAAGTGTATAGTTCAGTGGTATAAAATACTGTTTTTCTTTTTAAATTTATTTTTTCTGCCCCAGAGCTTTACTGAGGTCTGACTGACAAACAAAAATGGAATATATGTATTTAGAGTGTACATTCTTCATCCAACTACCCTAGGTAAAGGTTGCCCGGCAAGGAGACAGCAAGGTATATTCCTCCACAGGTTTGCCACTGACAGAGGCAACCTGGCTCAGCATGGATGTCTCCCAGTCAAGCCTGGGGGGTTCTGCTTTCAATCCCAGCAGAACATGTGTCTGACCCCAGGACCTCACACCATCAGCCCCAGAGATTGGAGCAGAGGCACTCTGATTGAGGCTAGCAGTGGCAGTTGCAGCAGACAGAGGTTGGCTCTTGAAAACTGCCTGGGGAGCTTCTGCATGAATTTTTTAGGGGGAGAAGAGTTCAAGCTGATAATTCAGAAGTGTCCCAGAACAATGCTGAAGTGACGTCCATGCAGAGGGGAACAGGAGAAAGAGAGAAAGCAGAGAAGTCCAGGGCCCAACCCGCAGGACAGCTCTGCGGCAGGTCAGTGTGAAAGCAGTTCTCTCTGAAGAGAAACTAAGACGATATTACAGTGAAAGCAGCCACTTTGAGAGCAGTCTACTGACAAGGAGCTCAGCCAGGAAGCTAGGGCAGTGCTCCTGGGCACCCGAGATACTGGAGCATCACTTCCATCTAAACTGGACCTTAGGGAGGAGCCGCATGCCAAGAGCTATCCTGACTCTGAATCTTCTATTAGACTGGTCCCTGTGTCTTCCAACACACAAGATATGGCTGCTGACATCATTAGCTGCTGTTTGCTGATTTAAATGGTGTCGGTAAGCATAGCATGTGTTCTATTTGTGTTGAATCTTTTATTCCTGAGGCTAATTGCTTGCTTCTTACTTTACAAAGTATTTCTTTGCTGTGATGCAGGCCCCTAAAGAAAGCAGTTAAATAAACCATTGAATACAAAACTCAGACTCCACACAAGTATACTGTGATAACTTGCTGACCATCAGTAAAAGATTTCTATCTGCCATTTGCCCTATTGGGGGAGGGCTGGAGGGGAAAATACCTCTGAAAATAGCAATCATTAATTGTACCAAAGCAAATGCAGGAGTACCTATCTAGGTTGGTCATAACTTTTCTTCCAAGGAGTAAGCGTCTTTTAATTTCATGGCTGCAATCACCATCTGCAGTGATTTTGGAGCCCAAAAAAATAAAGTCTGACACTGTTTCTACTGTTTCCCCATCTATTTCCCATGAAGTGATGGGACCAGATGCCATGATCTTCTTTTTCTGAATGTTGAGCTTTAAGCCAACTTTTTCACTCTCCACTTTCACTTTCAACAAGAGGCTTTTTAGCTCCTCTTCACTTTCTGCCATAAGGGTTGTGTCATCTGCATTTCTGAGGTTATTGATATTTCTTCCAGCAATCTTGATTTCAGCTTGTGTTTCTTCCAATCCAGATTTTCTCATGATGTACTCTGCATAGAAGTTAAATACGCAGGGTGACAATATACAGCCTTGACGTGCACCTTTTCCTATTTGGAACCAGTCTGTTGTTCTATGTCCAGTTCTAACTGTTGCTTCCTGACCTGCATACAGATTTCTCAAGAGGCAGGTCAGGTGGTCTGGTATTCCCATCTCTTTTAGAATTTTCCACAGTTTATTGTGATCCACACAGTCAAAGGCTTTGGCATAGTCAAGAAAGCAGAAATAGATGTTTTTCTGGAACTCTCTTGCTTTTTCCATGATCCAGCGGATGTTGGCAATTTGATCTCTGGTTCCTCTGCCTTTTCTAAAACCAGCTTGAACATCTGGAAATTCACGGTTCATGTATTGCTTTGGGCGCTAATCTGTGTTAATTTTACCCTTAGATCCTCAAGGATCTCAACCCTATGCCTTGAGAGATGGTGGCAGGGTGGGTCCTGGATTTATCAGCTGCTATCTGCTTCCTGAAGTGAAGTCACTCAGTCGTGTCTGACTCTTTGTGACCGCATGGACTGTAGCCTACCAGGTTCCTCCCTCCATGGGATTCTCCAGGCAAGAGTACTGGAGTGGGTTGCCATTTCCTTCTCCAGGGGATCTTCCCGACCCAGGGATCGAACCCGGGTCTCCTGCATTCCAGGCAGACGCTTTAACCTGCTTCCTAGTAAGCCCTAAATTCCAGGTTTAGTCTCCTAGCCCTGTGAGTCTGTAAAAAACTCTTATCAGTTTCTCAGTCTCTCAGCCACTTCTGCTGGAACACTGGCACAGTTTTGTGGTATAAAAATGGTTCCAAACTTGAGACTCACTTTTTGAATGTCCTTATTCTTCTGCACCTTGGCTATGACATTTGTCACAGCTTTATTGTCTCTCTGTGCCTTCAAACATTTAAAAAGTATTTGTTCAACTTTTCAAGTCATTCTCAGCAATAGGTTTGGTCTAAATCACCTACTCTTCATTAATGAAACCAAAACCTTCAATAATGAAACCAAACTAGGCTTTAATACCCAAGGTGAAGGTGAAGTTGCTCAGTCGTGTCCGACTCTTTGCGACCCCATGGACTGTAACCTATTAGGCTTCTCCGTCCATGGGATTCTCCAGGCAAGAATACTGGAATGGATTGCCATTTCCTTCTCCAGGGGATCTTCCCGACCCAGGGATTGAACCCGGGTCTCCCGCATTGGAGGCAGGACTGTATTTTTGCTACTCTAGAATTTCTGGAGGAAACTCAAGTAAATGTTTTAAATTGATGATATTATTAGTTTAAATTTGCTTGAATCTGAATAAAAAGATGTACCTGTCATAAAATAATACATTCTCATGATTGAACTATATATATCATCTTTTTTTTTGGAACCATGTAACATGGAGAGAGGACCCTGGCAGGCAGGACTGAGTGACTAACACTTTCACTTTCAATTGTTTTAAAAAACATCTTTCCCAAAAGTGTGTCTTTATTTATAATTATTATGTGTGTGTGCTCAGCTGTGTCCAGCTCTTTGCTACCCCATGGACTGTAGCCCACCAGGCTCCTCTGTCCGTGGGATTCTCCAGGCAAGAATACTGGAGCAAGTTGCCATTTCCTACTCCAGGGGCTCTTCTCAACCCAGGGATGGAACCTGTGTCTCTTGTGTCTCCTGCCTTGGCAGGTGGCTTCTTTACCACTTCGCCACCGGAAAAGCCCATTATTCGTAACAGTACATTAAAAAAATTTTTTTTAATTGGAGGATAATTGCTTTACAATGTTGTGTGTGTTTCTGCTACAACAATGTGAATCAGTGTAAGTATACGTACATCCCCTCACTCTTAACCGTCCTTCCCACCTCCCACCACATCCCCTCTAGGCTGTTACAGAGCACCAGGTTGAGCTTCCGGTGTTATACAGCAACCCCATTAGCCTTCTATTTTACCTGTGGCGATGTGTATGTTTCAGTACTACTCTCAGTTTGTCCTGCTGTCTTCTTCTCTTGCTGTGTTCACAAATCTGTTCTTTGTGTCTGCGTGTCTATTCCTGCCCTGAACATAGGGTCATCAGTACCATTTTTCTAGATTTCATACGTATGTATTACTATACACATACAATCTCTTCATGTTCTAGTTCTCTTTCAAATCCATCCTAAACATAGGGAAAATAACCTGAACCACCTTTCTTTAGTCCTTTTAACACATATGAAATAGGATGTCAAACAAACCAGGGCTTATGAACTGAGTAGGCTGGAATCTAGAAACTCTGCTTGTAAATTTAAATCTTAAGTTCTCTGGATATTTTCATCTCATTTGGAAATTAACTCCAGCTTCTCTTATATGGGGACAGATGAATTGGATTTGATTTTATACACATTCGAGTCAGAATATTAGAGAGGGAAAAGCATTCGCCTCAATGTGGGAATGTTGGGAACAAGATGGAACTGGAGAAAGTCTTTTGTAAGGGACAGATGAAACTAAAGAGGAAATAAACATGTCTCTTATGTATCTACCACGCCTCACTCAGCATTTTCCTTCAAAGATGCTTTATGCTCCAACATTATAAAGGTTTGCCATTTCATGCAATTTCTCTCATTTAATAGGCAGAGCTCACTGTGGATCATAAGATCACTACTTACCATTATCTATATCATTTTATGATATCATCATCCTTATTAGTTGTATTATCCTAGCTACACATTGAACTACGTGTATCACGAGATCAAGGGAAATTGAGCTGATTAATATTCTTCTTGCTTCGATGACCCTAGAACGCTCAGGGTTTGATTCTTTTTTCAACTGGGGAAACAGTGAAATTTATGTAGAATGCATCAATTCTCCAGAGATGTATGAGCAAGCCGAAGTTAATTCTTTTTTTTTCACATAACTAGACTGACAAATGACTGGGTAAAAGACAGGGAAATAAATGAAATTTTCCAAGTGGACTCCAGTGGAAGAATTTTAATGTCACAGTGTATCACAGTACGGATAGATCAACTGTAATATTTGGACAAACATTGTTAGAAAGCAAACAAAATAATTTCTTATTTTATGGGGCAGAAAATGCTCTCAGTACTTTTTTATTTAGTCATATCTGTGGTCTCTTTTGTAGGAAGTGTTTCTCTATTTAGTGATATGTGTATATGCATGCAGACTTACATATTATTTCTGATTATACTGGTTACTTATAGCTTTTCATATGTGGGTGTTTATTATTTTGTAGCTTATATATGCACATTATATTGAATATTCCTTTAGTGTTGATGAGAAAATAAATCATTGGTATGAGAAAACGCTAGTATTACAAGGTATTCATCTGGAATTATTCAACCTTTCACAAGCAAATGAGAAAGATTATAGGATTAGAGCAAATCCTGGATTCCTTTCCTCTGTGCCCATCTGTATTCATTACATTTGAAAGACAGACAAATGAAACTATTGGTAGCTCGGTCTTTAAAGCTTTATTACAATTTAAAAGCATTAAAATAGAGAGAAAATGGAAAAATCTTATCAAAGGCTGGAAATGATCATCATGCTGAATAGTTGAATTTTCCGGCTTAATGACAATGAAAAATGAAGAGAGGTGTTGTAAAGATACGACTTCATTATTGGTATCACTCAGTATTCTCAATTCCAAAGAACTGAGTATAGAGCTTTTAAAAGCCTCTGTCAGAATATAGATCTGACAATTGGCACATCACTGGAGGAAATGAAATGGGTCAGTGATTTTCAAGTCTATGTAAACTGCCTAGGACAAGCCTACAGTCTTGGCTAAAACTCATACCCGAATCCAAGACTCCTGTGGACTGTTGCTTTGGTTATTGTTTCCCTTCTTGGATCCCAGGAATGCGGACTGAGAAAAGGGAAGGGCTGCCACGTGAAATGCAGAGGATGTTGTTTGTTGTCTCCCAGTTCTTCTCCCTCTTTCCAAAGCACTCCTCTGTTTTAAAACTTTGTTTTTAGTTGGAGGATAATTGCTTTACAATGTTGTGTTAGTTTCTGCTGTAGAACACCTTGAAACAGCCATAAGTATACAGATCTCCCTTACCTCTTGAGCCTCCCTTCCCCACCATCCCACCCTCTAGGTTGTCAGAGCACTGGTTTGAGCTCCCTGTTTACTACAGTCTTGGCTAAAACTCATACCCGAATCCAAGACTCCTGTGGACTGTTGCTTTGGTTATTGTTTCCCTTCTTGGATCCCAGGAATGCGGACTGAGAAAAGAGAAGGGCTGCCACGTGAAATGCAGAGGATGTTGTTTGTTTTCTCCCAGTTCTTCTCCCTCTTTCCAAAGCACTCCTCTGTTTTAAAACTTTGTTTTTAGTTGGAGGATAATTGCTTTACAATGTTGTGTTATTTTCTGCTGTAGAACACCTTGAAACAGCCATAAGTATACAGATCTCCCTTACCTCTTGAGCCTCCCTTCCCCACCATCCCACCCTCTAGGTTGTCAGAGCACTGGTTTGAGCTCCCTGTTTACACAGCAATTTCCCACTGGCTATCTCTTTTATCCACTTTCACGCATTGGAGAAGGAAATGGCAACCCACTCCAGTGTTCTTGCCTGGAGAATCCCAGGGACAGCGGAGCCTGGTGGGCTGCTGTCTATGGGGTCGCACAGAATCGGACTTGACTGAGGCGACTTAGCAGCAGCAGCATGTATATGTTTCAATGCCACTCTCTCAGTTTGTCTCACCTTCTCCTTCCCTGGCTGTGTCCACAAATCCATTCTCTATGTCTGCACCTCTATTCCTGCCCTGCAAACAGTTTCAGCAGTACCATTTTTCTAGATTCCATATATATATATGTGAGGCTTCCCAGGTGGTGCTAGTGGTAAAGAAACTGCCTGCCAATGCAAGATACATCAGAAATGTGGGTTCAGTCCCTGGAGGAGGGCACGGCAACCCATTCCGGTATTCTTGCCTAGAGAATCCCATGGACAGAGGAGCCTGATGGGCTACAGTCCATAGAGTTGCAGAGTCAGACACAACTGAAGTGACTTAGTGTGAGCACACACGTGCGTGCACACACACACATGTATTAATATACAATGTTTGATTTTCTCTTTCTGACTTAAACTTCACTCTGTATAATAGCCTTTAGGTTCATCCACCTCACTAGAACTGTCTCAAATTTATTCTTTTTTATGACTGAGTAATATTCCATTGTATGTATGTACCACAACTTCTTTATTCTTTCATCTGTTGATAGATATCTAGGTTGCTTCCCTGTCCTGGCTACTGTAAATAGTGCTGCAGTCATCGTGGAGGTACACATGCCTTTTTCAATTATGGTTTCCTCAGGGTGTATGCCTAGTAGCAAAGCATCCCTCTTTAAATCCAGGAATCTAACCTTCACCAACACAGCTAAGGACTGCAAGGGAAGCTGAGCCCATCCCCAGTTGCAGGGGATTTCTGATTGGTTTAAGGGTAGTTCTCAGTGTCACTTCTATTGATTCTGGAATAAATATGTCACAATGAGGTCCCCAGATGCCTGCTGGGGACCTCTGGTAGAGTGTTCTTTTTGGCTTTGAGGGAGAGCCACCAGGCACCAGGGTGCCTTCTCTTCCTCTGGACATATTTATGATGTTAGTCTTAAAACTACTTTAGCCAGTGTGAAGCAGACACATGGCAAGAGGAGAAAGAGAATCGAAGAGAAACGAGCCACAACTCTGATCAAATCATATCTAATCACTGCTTTTAAGAGCTGTGGGTCAGTCAATTTCCTTAATTAATCATACAGATTTAACTGGGCTGTTCCTTGCAGCCAAGATAATCTCTACTGATAGAGAAAGGAGGTCTACTTCAGGCCCACATGGTTCCTAATCTAGAAGACCACGCTGAGGATGTACTGCGGGGATCTCAAGGCCAATTAGATCTCGTGGGAGAGCCACAGAGACACCCCTGCTCTGTATCTGCTTTTCAGTTTTTTGGACCTCTTATGATCATGCTCTTCATAGTTCTCTGGTTTGTAAGCCTGGAGCATTCCTTCAAAGACTATCCCTGCTGGAATGAATCCTCTAGATGCGGTGTCCAGATCCCCACTCTTGAGTCAAGAAGTGCCTGCCATGGTCACCTGCAGTCTGTGGAAAACAAATCACAGGATTCTTCTCTCTGGTCATCCATCATCTCCAACTCGATGTCTAATGAGAAGACCTTTCCGTGGGAGGAGATGCATTCTCATTTAGACTCACTGCTGGCCTTTCTAATTTCCCACGCAGTTTTGCTTTTTACAGTGATTTTGATCTAAGTGCACCATCAGTTTTGGGAAAGCCTGTTGAGCTCTTATTAGCTTACAGTGGAAGGCATTGTGATGGAGACAGTTTGGCAATGCAAAGGTTTTGGTCAGGTGTGATAATAAAACTGCATCCTAGATGATCTCTAACTAAGCCAGTAAGAACAGATCGGTTGCATTCCAAGGGTAAGATGCCTCTTGTGGAGCTAGCATATAGAAATAAACTTCTATAGTGAGAAATCTGTGGTGTGCATGGTGTATAATATTGTGAGCTTGCAATCATACGGGCAAGTTTTGTACTTCCGTTTAAATAGAACTAAGTCAAGACCAGTGGTTTTTATACTTGGTTGGGAGTTGAGGTGGGGTGAGGGGTGGAACATTTAGAAGTCATGGTACTTAAGATACAACACCATGAAGCAACACTTTATTTAATACCATACTAAGTATTAGGCAGTTTTTGGAGGCAGAAAATTGGATTCTTACTTCGTTCTTACCATAGTGCCTATCTCTGTTCGTTATTCCAGGCACAGAAACACGAGTCTAACATGTAAAAATAATTGCAAAGCAATGTAAGGTTTTACTGTAATCTTTTAGACAATGTGAAGTGGAGATGACATTCATAAAACTGCAAAACTTGTTTAAAAAGTTTTTTTACCCATTCATCATCTTAAAGTCTTCCTTACTGTGATGTGGTAAGTGCCTCTAAACTCTCTTATTCTCCTCTAAATTTTCAGAAATTCAAAAACACCCTGTGCTGGCTTTTATCCTTTTGTCTCTACTCTCTTATCTTCTGGTATGTTTTATTCTCTTCTAGGGTAAATTTTGCCCTTTCCTATAAAAATCAACCAAGTCAATCTTAGCGTTCTCTACAGCTCCCTATCACACAATACTTAGATTGGCCCAGGAATTGTGCATGTTAGGACAGAAGTCTCCCTACTATTACTTTAGAAGCTTTATTTATTATTCTTACCTTTTAGCATCAGTTTTGATCTGACCAACATCTACCAGTTCAACGTCATTTCCCATGACAGCCCCAGAGATGTGGCACACTTCAGTACAAAAGGATTTTAGGCAGAGAAGTTGTGTGATCATATTTGCATTTTAGAAGGATTATTCTGAGTGCTGTTTGGAGAATGTATTGAGGTTTTGCTGAGACAGGGAGGGTGAGAGGTGGTAGGGAAATAAAATTAAGAATAGGATTGTCTACGAAAGAGATGTTTGGACTGGGATGGCGGTAAAAGGAAATAGAAATAAAAGGTTTGAGATGTATTTTGCTAATTTCTGGCTGGAGAAGAAATGAGGTTGTTATCCAGAGTAGGGAATACAGACAGATCTATTAGTTTAGACTGGGCTGGAAGACTCACAAGCTGGAATCAAGATTGCTGGGAGAAATATCAGCAAACACAGATATGCAGATGATACCAGTCCAATGGTGAAATGCAGAAAGAAACACTGTCTCTTGATGAGGGTGAAAGAGGAGAGTGAAAAAGCTGGCTTAAAACTCAACATTCATAAAACAAAGATCATGGCATCTGATCCAATCACTTCATGGCAAGTGGCTGGGGAAAAAGTGGAAACAGTGACAGATTTTAATTTCTTGGGCTCTGAAATCACTGTGGACAGTGACTGCAGCCACAAAATTAAAAGATGCTTATTCCGTGGAAAGAAAGCTATAACAAACCTAGACAGAGACATCATTTTGCCAACAAAGGTCCATATAGTCAAAGCTATGGTTTTTCCAATAGTCATGTACATAATAAGAGTTGGAGCGTAAAGAAGGCTGAGTGCTGAAGAGTTGATGCTTTCAAATTGTGGTGCTGGAGAAGACTATTGAGGGTCTCTTGGACAGCAAAGAGATCAAATCAGTCACTCTTAAAGGCAATCAACCCTGAATATTCATTGGAAGGACTGATGCTGAAGCTGAAGCTCCAGTACTTTGGCCACCTGATGAGAAGGAACTGATGTTTTGTTGGAAAAGACCCTGACTCTGGGAAAGATTGAGGGCAGGAAGAGAAGGGGGCAACAGAGGATGAGATGGCTGGATGGCAACACCAACTCAATGAACATGAGTCGGAGCAAACTCTGGGAGATAGTGAAGGACAGGGAAGCCTGGTGTGCATGAGGTCCATGTGCTACAATCCATGGGGTCACAAAGAGTTGTACATGACTTAGTGACTGTACAGCAATTGGTTAGAAAGTATTGAGACTGGTTTTGGATATGTTGAGTTTGAGGACCTATGGATATCTACTTGAAGTGTCATTTGGCATTTGACTTGGGTAAGTCTGGGGGTCAGAACTAAAGATATGGATTTGAGAGTTGTCAGCTTATAGATGGCTGTGGAACCCATGAGTTTTTCTGAGCATATTCCAGGATTTCATTTATGGGGAACATATTGGCCAAGTGGAAGGGAATTTAGTTTTGTTTTTATGTTTCTGGAAAGAATACTGAGGAAGTTCAAAGAAACTCCAGTCAATATGAAGAATTCTTTTACAAGCTGGTGAAAAATGAAATGGGCTTCCCTGGCGGCTTAGTGGTAAGGAATCTGCCTACCAATGCAGGAAACGCAGGTTCAGTCCCTGGGTTGGGAAGATCCCCTGGAGGAGGACATGGTAACCCGCTCCAGTTTTCTTGCTTATGAAATCCCATGGACAGAGGAACTTGGTGTACAGTCCATGGGGTCCCAAAAGAGTCGGACATGAGTTAGCGACCAAACCACAACAGCAAAAAATGGAATAGGTTGGCTTGTTTGGAGTAAGGACCCCTTGATTAGAGGTGTTTGAGCAGGAACTGGTGGTCTCTCAATCAGGAATGGTGGAGCCAGGGATTCCTGTCTTGAGTAAGAGATTTACCTATTGAGGTCGCTTCTAATTTTAGGAGCCAGTGACTCTGTGAAGCTGTCTTTCTCTCTTTCCATTTCTGAGGCATATATTGCAGATCACTGCACACTTCGGGGCAGTGTGTCATGCAGTAAGCTTAGGGTGACTGTGAGGAGTGGCATTTTATTCTTTGGAGACTAAGTGAAAGTGACATGAAGCCTCCGCACGTTCATATCGGTACTCAAGAAATTTTGTTGAAAATTCCTCTGAGAGAGAATGTCTTAGTATTGAGCCATTTTGTGGCCTTGAGCTGAGACAGTTGACGAGATATCTTATAATAAGAATAAGAGGGCAAGATGCCCTAAGGGTTTCACATGCATTTATATCAAAATGCTGTGAGGAAAAATCAATATTTTGCTTCTGGCAGTGAAAATCCAAACCTCACCAAATTACTTGGGACAGACACTTTATTTCCAAACACCAGAGAGGAGAAAACACCCCAAGTTCAACAAATGCTGCTTTGGCCACGTGACATGAACAAATTGGAAAAGGCCTTGATGCTTGGAAAGATTGAGGGCAGGAGCAGAAGGGGATGACAGAGGATCGGTGTTTGGATGGCATCACTGACTCAATGGACGTGAGTTTGGCAAACTCCAGGAGATAGTGAAGGACAGGGAAGCCTGGAGTGCTGTAGTTCATAGGGTCACAAAGAGTCAGACACACCTTAGTGACTAAATAACGGCAGCATGGCTCGGGATATAAGATGGCATCATAGGCTTGGCAGTGTCCCTATTTCGGAGCTGTAGTGATGTCATTCCTTCTTCCATTTAGTCTTTTATCAAAATCACCTCAGTGAAGCCTTTATCATGCAATCTGAGACTGTAGCCCACTCAATACTTCAACTCTTTCTCTGCCTCATGTTTTCCTTAACACTAGTCTTGCCCAGAAGAAAGATCTCTGTGGAGCCAGGGATTCCTGTCTTGAGTAAGAGATTTACCTATTGAGGTCGCTTCTAATTTTAGGAGCCAGTGACTCTGTGAAGCTGTCTTTCTCTCTTTCCATTTCTGAGGCATATATTGCAGATCACTGCACACTTCGGGGCAGTGTGTCATGCAGTAAGCTTAGGGTGACTGTGAGGAGTGGCATTTTATTCTTTGGAGACTAAGTGAAAGTGACATGAAGCCTCCGCACGTTCATATCGGTACTCAAGAAATTTTGTTGAAAATTCCTCTGAGAGAGAATGTCTTAGTATTGAGCCATTTTGTGGCCTTGAGCTGAGACAGTTGACGAGATATCTTATAATAAGAATAAGAGGGCAAGATGCCCTAAGGGTTTCACATGCATTTATATCAAAATGCTGTGAGGAAAAATCAATATTTTGCTTCTGGCAGTGAAAATCCAAACCTCACCAAATTACTTGGGACAGACACTTTATTTCCAAACACCAGAGAGGAGAAAACACCCCAAGTTCAACAAATGCTGCTTTGGCCACGTGACATGAACAAATTGGAAAAGGCCTTGATGCTTGGAAAGATTGAGGGCAGGAGCAGAAGGGGATGACAGAGGATCGGTGTTTGGATGGCATCACTGACTCAATGGACGTGAGTTTGAGCAAACTCCAGGAGATAGTGAAGGACAGGGAAGCCTGGAGTGCTGTAGTTCATAGGGTCACAAAGAGTCAGACACACCTTAGTGACTAAATAACGGCAGCATGGCTCGGGATATAAGATGGCATCATAGGCTTGGCAGTGTCCCTATTTCGGAGCTGTAGTGATGTCATTCCTTCTTCCATTTAGTCTTTTATCAAAATCACCTCAGTGAAGCCTTTATCATGCAATCTGAGACTGTAGCCCACTCAATACTTCAACTCTTTCTCTGCCTCATGTTTTCCTTAACACTAGTCTTGCCCAGAAGAAAGATCTCGGACACGGGTTTGAATGCAGTGGTTTGTATGGGAGGTGATCCCAGGAACGCAAGTCAGGTTAGAGTTAGGGTTAGTGGGAGAGACTGGGAGGGGAAGGAAGCCAGTTCAGGGTATGGCAATCCGAGGTTACTGTTGTGAGTAACTGGGACTCAGTCCTGCTGCGGAGCTCAGGGACACTGCATAGACACGCCTTGGAGTATGTCTGAGGCGTAAGGAAGTGAGGGTGTTTATCCACCAATTCTCATCAGTTCGTGGTTGAGAGCTGCCCTGGGGATGGAGGTGGGGTGGAGTTGGGACTTAAACTTTGCAGCATCTCCCATCACTGTGCTTGGGCAAATGTCCTTCAGCTGCCAGGGGAAGCCTTCTGAGGTTTGCAGGGGGAGCCCTGGGGTCAGGCCGGGTGGGTACGGAGTCCAGGGAATCTGAGAAGAGCACTGATAACATCTGCAAGAGAACGTGTTCCTCTCTACTGAACTGTGTATTTTACTTATCATTTTTTTTTCATGTCATTATCATTCTTTTTTTATTTTTGTGCTCAGTTGCTCAGTCATGTCCAACTCTTTGCGACCCTATGGACTGTAGCCTCCCAGGCTTCTCTGTCCATGGGATTTCTCAGGCAAGAATACTGGAGTGGGTAGCCATTCCCTTCTCCAGGGGATCTTCCCAACCCAGGGACTGGTGTCAGGTCTCCTGCATTGCAGGTGGATTCTTTATCGTCTGAGCCACCAGGGAAGCCCCAAGAGGGAGATGTGTCCCTTATTGGAAGATAATTGCTTTACAATGTTGTGTTGGTTTCTGCCATACAACAACATGACTCTGTCATAAGTATACATGTGTCCCTTCCCTGTTGAACCTCCGTCCCACCCTCACCCTATCTCATTACTTGTTTATCTTTATTGTCTGCCTCCCACTGTAAGGTAAGCTTCACAAAGAGAGGGAATTTTCTGTTTTGTTCACCAAGTGGCATTGAAAACATGGTTTCTGAGTTACTCAATTTTTAACAGCACTAAATTAGTGCCTACCTGAACTAGGTACTGTCCTCACATTCTTGGACACTGTGCTCTTCAAGGCAACCTCCACCATCTTTACAGCTAATCCTCAGCTTATATTGAGTCAAAATGAAGGATTACAAGGGAGAGGGAAGGAACATGTTGTAACCAAGGAAGATGCCTTGGACTGGGGTGGGGGAAGGTTATTCCCGGGAAAATGTAAGATAATTCAGTGAATGTCTGACACAGGTCATCATAAGCAGGGAGAGGTGCTGGAAGATGAAAGAAGGAAGAAATGGTAGATGAAGAGGAGGAAGAAGACACAGACACATGGAAGCTGGGATCCTGGGTTCATGAGCACCAGAGAAATCTTATATAAAAAAGTAAAGGAAGAAATATAGGATGTCCCTGCCAGTTCAGTGGTTAAGACTTCGCCTTGCAGTGCAGGGGGTGCAGGTTCGATCCCTGCTTGGGAAGCTAAGATCCCACATTCCTTTTGGTGCAGTCAAAACCCAGAACATAAACAACAGGAGCACTATTGTAACAAATTTAATAGAGACTTAAATGCTGTGCTGTGCTTAGTCGCTCAGACGTATGAACGACTCTTTGCGACCCCATGGACTGTAGCCCACCAGGCTCCTCTGTCCATGGGGATTTTCTAGGCAAGAATACTGGAGTGGGTTGCTATGCCCTGATTCAGGGGATCTTCCCAACCCAGGGATCAAACCCGTCTTCTGCCTTGCAGGTGGATTCTTTACAGTCTGAGCAATCAGGGAAGTCCAAGAATACTGGAGTGGGTAGCCTATCCCTTCCCCAGGGGATCTTCCCAACCAGGAATTGAACCAGGGTCTCCTGTATTGCAGGTGAATTCTTTACCAACTGAGCTACCAGGGAAGCCCAACTTTTAAAATGGTTCACATAAAAAAAAAAAAAAAAGAATTACAAGTAAAGATGATAATTGGTGGTGTTAGCTGCTCTGTCAAGTCCGACTGTTTGTGTTTGCAAGACTGTAGTCCACCAGGCTCCTCTGTCCTTGGAATTCTCCAGGCAAAAATACTGGAGTGGGTAGCCATTCCTTTCTTCAGGGGATCTTGCTGACCCAGGGGCTGAACCCAGGTCTACATTGCAGGCGGATTCTTTACCAAGGAAGCCTAAAGATGATAATTAGACAAAGGCTTTTGTTTTAACCTGAGCATGAACTGCTAAATCAGAGAAAGGTCAACAGGGGGTGGAAGAGAAAATGCAAATGAGAGATTAGAGTGCTCCCCAGCTTCCCCAGAGACTCTCCTTGCTCACTGAATCTGCACACGGGAAACCCCAGTCCAAAGCCTACCTCTTCCTGGCAGTTGGGTTTAGGAAGAAGATGCAACCTTAGGACCATAATTGAGGAAGATACTTTTCATTTGGGCTCTATGCTTCAGTTAATGCAGACTTAGATCTGCCAAATGGCGGGGATGATTCTTTGAGTAATTAGCAACTGTTCCATGTATGACTGTTGAATTACTTCCCACCTGCTCTGAACTGGTTTCCTGCAACTCTAAACCTAAGTTTAGCATGTTTTTAGCACATGCAAGTCAATGTTTAGCTCTCACTTATCTGCTCTGTCTTTTGACTCTCCATCTCATCTCCTGCCCTTTCCAACACAGCAGATATGATTATTATTTTTGAAAACTCTGAGTCCTAGTGTATTTAAAGAATTTTTTATCGAGAAAAATCTAAGTGAATTTGATTATACAATTATTTGTACATAGCTATACTTCTTTCTCTTATATTAATGGTGTTTATCAAGGATTGACCAGACCAAAAATTCTTTCAAGTTGTATTTCTGCAATTTCTAATTTTGAATTTTTCCTTAGGATCAAATCTACAGGCAGCCAAATGTGTCAATACACAGCCCATAGCTCCAGTTATTCTTGTTAAAATTTTTTAGTGTGGTTTCTAATTGGAGACTGTTTTGTACCCAACATGGGAGTATATACTGTTTTAAAATCATTCATGAGAACCTCTAGAGTATCTCCTCAAAGTTGGGGAGAAAATTTATTTCTAAATGCAAACCCAAATATAAACATTTAATGGTTTATTTGGTTGCAGCACACGAGATCTTTGTTGCCATGTGCAGGATTTTAGTTGCTGCATGTGGGTTCCTTAGTTGTGGCATGCAAACTCTTAGGTGCTGTCTGTTGGACCTAGTTCCCTGACCAGGGATTGAATCCAGGTCCCCTGCATTGGGAGAGCAAAATCTTAACTATTGGACCACAAGGCAAGTCCAGGGAGATAAATTTGGACGTTTGTTTTATGCAGGCACATCTGACTTGTAAGTAAAAACTCAGAAAGAGGTGACTTAGGGCCTTTTGGTAAATTAGGTCATCAGCATCATCAAAGTAATATTTTTTAATATTATTTATCACTGCTATCAAGATGAGCATTACACAAAGTGTGCATACTCAGTTGCTGGCTGTGTCTGATCCCCCACAGACTGTAGCCCTCCAGGCTCCTCTGTCCATAAACTTTTCCAGGGAAGAATATTGGAGTGGGTTGCCATTTCTTTCTCCAGGAGATCTTCCCAAACCCAGGTCTCCTGCATTGGCGGGAGGATTCTTTACCACTGTACCACCGGGGAATCAACGTGGTCATGTGGAAGTGCCTGTAGGAGAATTAAATGTGGTTGGGAGGTCATGTAGCTCAATGCTTCAAGGTTTGCTAAGAGTGCCTGTGAGAAGAAGAATTTAGTGTTTCTGGGAGCTTTCTGTCCCAAAGATGGTATTTAGACCTCAGAAAGTCAGCCAAATCATGAGGTTATGTGTGGACCCACCAAAGCCATTAAGTCTTGTCTGAGACTTTGGCCTTTCCATTCCCATAAGTTACAACAGTGACAGAATGAGCACATGGACAAACCACGTAGTTGTGGAAACACCAAATAATAAGTTGGACAAATAGAGAAAAAGCCTCTACCTCATGTCAAAGAATTAAAGACAGCCAAACGTACATCTGTGAGCTGCGTGCTACCTTGGTATTCCATAAAGGTTTTCGCTCAAGTAAAACAATGAGCTTACTGGTGTGATAAATTAGCAGACACCTCCTTTGGCGTGAAGTATTCCTGTGTTGCAAATCACCAGTTTTATTAGATGGCAGCTTTAGCAGCAATCTAATGGTGCCTCATGAAAAATCTATAACAATTCAATCTAATTTTAATGGTTCTGGAAACTAATAGTACATATTTGAGAACAGCCCACTTGCTCATATTCCCACTTTCTAGTCAGGTCCTTTAACGTGAATGTGATTCATGGGCTTTTGTGGCTATTTTTTTTAAAGCAATGTGCAAACCCCATTTGGCTTATCTTTACCTGTGTGATTCACGCCTCATCTCTCCTCTCAGCGTAATTTTTCCATCTTGTATGTGTTTCTGGCTTGTTTACTTATTCATTTGGTTTCTAAGCTTATTGGAGGAAGATCAGAACTAATTCAGTTGAACATTTGAACCTGTTCTGATACTTGTTCATGGAAAAGATGCACATAAAAGTGGCTTACATTTTTGTTTTAGGGAATAACCCAAAATAACTGTACTGATGATTCTCTTCAGGCATACAAGAGAACAGGAGGATTTTCTAAGATAAACACAAAATTGGTGAGAGCCAGTCTAGTAGGAGACTGTGACTCTGACTTATATGCCTCCTCAGTATTTTCCCTATTTATTTATTTAGGCTGAGCTGGGTCTTACTTGCTCTTCACTGTGGCATGCTGAATCTTAGTTGCAGCATGCAGGCTAGTTTCTGACCAAGGATCAAACCTGAGTCCCCAGCATTGGGAGGGCAGGGCCTTACCCAGCGGACCACCAGTGAAGTACAAATTATATGCCTTCCAATTTCATTTGTTTACTTACGTGTAGATCTTTATTCAGTGACACCTTCATTGTGTGATAGTCATGCCATTTTCCGGTGAAAACCCTCTGGGAATACCCAAGAGCCTGATGTTTATTTTCAACTAGGTCACTAATTTTTTCTTTGGCCATAGTTGGATAATTTGTCATCTTCAGGCCCAATACTGGAAAAGAACAAGACATTACTGTATTTTTATATGTTCTGATTCTGGTGTCAGCACTACTGTCTGTCCATTGATTAAACCATACACATCCTTCAAATATCTCAAGATGAGACCATGTTCCTTCTCAAATTCCACAGTTTTTAAAATTCATTTTCTAAATATACATAGTAACCAGAATATGTTCTTTGCATGATTTCTTCTGTTAGAGCATCATTTATCAAATATTTAGTCTGTTAATAAAATATTAGTTAGTCTGTATCTATGTTTCTCTTACAATTTTCTTTTCTTTATTTATATATACTTTTACTGTGATGTATTTTTATTGGCTTACAATTTCAAGATGAAGATTGTTGATGTTATTCATTGTTTTGTTACATTTTAATGGTTTTTACCACCAGTTGTTGTCTGCTGCTATTAAGAAATCTATCCTTAAAAAAAAAAAAAGAAATCTATCCTTTAATAGATATGCAATACTTTAAATGGACTTTCCTGCTGCCTCAGACAGTAAAGAATCTGCCTGCAATGCTGGAGACCCAGGTTCGATCCCTGAGTCGGGAAGATCCCTTGGAGAAGGGAATAGCTACCCACTCCAGTATCCTTGCCTGGAGAATTCCATGGGCAGAGGAGCCCAGTGGGCTACAGTCCATGGGGTCGCAGAATTGGACATGACTGAGTGACTAACACTTTTGCTTCACTTCACTTTGAATAAAGACAGATGTAGAGAGTGGACCTGTAGACATGGAAGCGGGGGAGTGAAGTGATGACTTGGGAGCTTGGGACTGACGTATATACACTACCGTGTGTAAAATAGATGGCTAACATTTAGCACCGGAGAAAGCAATGGCACCCACTCCAGCACTCTTGCCTGGAAAATCCCAGGATGGAGGAGCCTGGTGGGCTGCAGTCCATGGGGTCGCAAAGAGTTGGACACGACTGAGTGACTTCACTTTCACTTTTCACTTTCATGCATTGGAGAAGGAAATGGCAACCCTCTCCAGTGTCCTTGCCTGGAGAATCCCAGGGACGGGGAGCCTGAAGCGACTTAGCAGTGGCAGCAGCAGCAGTGTATAGCACAGGGAGCTCAGCTCAGTGCTCTGTGATGCCCTAGAGTCATTGGGGTTGGAGTGGGAGGGATTTTCAAGAGGGAGGGGATATATGTACGCATTACAGCTGATTCACTTCATTGTGCAGCAGAGACTAACAACATTGTATAGCAACTATACCCTGATTAAAAAAATTGATTGGACTGTGAAAAAAAAGATAGATATTCAGTACTTTGAACAATAAGTGGTAATAAGAATTTTGTAATAGAAAATCAATGGCAATCCATTCCAGTATTCTTGCCTGGAGAATCCCATGGACCGAGAAGCCTAGTACATTACAGTCCATGGGGTCGCAAAGAGTCGGACACGACTGAGCGACTTCACCACCTTCAAATAGAAAATCAGAGTACTGAAATAACAGTAGAGATCTATTTGGTTGCCTCAGCTTTGCCAGTGAGACTTAGAATAGCTTAGTCTGGAGAGATACAAACTGAAACAAATGCCAAGTTTATTTGTGGACTTTGCTCTGCAGGTGTGCCAGCCTGTGCAAGACCATTTGCCCAACTCACTGTTCTTAGAGATTAGAGAGGTCACAGTCTTAAAAGTACTAATTAATACATAATTAGTACTTCTGAAAATATTGGTGATCATCCCTAGAGGTGCTTGCTCTTTCAGAGGTCAGATTCCATCTGTTTTTCTAGTCTTGTATTCCTGAGCTTGAAAGCCAAATATACTTGCCTTATACTGTTGCCTCTCAGGTGAGTAAAAGATTTATTACTATACCAAAAGATAGAAAGCCTAGTCCAGATAGCCTGTGTATCTGGAAAACTACTGGACCATACCATATAAAAATCTACGTCAAAAGCCTAAAGGAGAAATAAGTGACTTAACATAAATTTTGGCTGATATTTCTTATGTCAAACAAAAATGTCAGTTAACCATTTATGAATTCTGCAAAAGAATTACAGACTATTTTGTTTTCAAATGGATTTCTTAAAGTCTGAAAATATCTTATTGCAGCATTTTTTTTTTTCTCCAGAAATACCTGCTACAGAGTAGGCTGTGGGATAATTGAACCTTTATCTTCTCCAGCCTGTTTCAGTATTGGTACTAACATTCCTGTTAGAAAGAAAAGCTATGGCAAACCTCAACAGCGTATTATAAAGCGAGCCATTACTTTGCTGACAAAGGTCTGTATAGTCAAAGCTCTGGTTTTTCAACAACAATTTCCAACTAATGTCTTCAACTTGTAAGTTCAATGTCTCCAGTTCCTAAGTCAATCCTTGATGAATCCAGAACAAGACTCTATAAAGGTATAATGTTGTTGTAGTTCAGTCCCTAAGTTGTGTCCAATTCTTTGTGACCTCATGGACTGCAGCACTCCAGGCCTCCCTGTCCTTCACCATCTCCTGGAGTTTGCTCAAATTCATGGCCACTGAGCCGGTGATGCTATCTAATCATCTCATCCTCTGCTGCCCCCTCCTTTTGCCTTCAGTCTTTTCCGGCATCAGGATCTTTTCCAATGAATCAGCTCTTTGCATCAGGTGGCCAAAGTATTAGAGCTTCAGCAACAGTCCTTCCGGTGAGTATGCAGGGTTGATTACCTTTAGGATTGACTGGTTTGATTTCTTGCAGTCCAAGGGACTCTCAAGAGTCTTCTAAACACCACAATTCAAAAGCATCCTTTCTTCAGTGCACAGCCTTCTTTATGGTCCACCTCTCACATCCATACCTGACTACTGGAAAAATCATGGCTTTGACTATACAGACCTTTGTCAGCAAAGTGATATCTCTGCTTTTGAATATGCTGTAGGTTTGTCATAGCTTTCCTTCCAAGGAGCAAGTGTCTTAATTGCATGGCTTCAGTCGCCGTCCACAGGACTTTGGAGCCCAAGAAAATAAAATCTGTCACTGCTGTCACTTTTCCCCCTTCTACTTGCATAAAGTCATGGGACTAGATGCCATGATCTTAGCTTTTTGAATGTTGAGTTTCAAGCCAGTTTTTTCACTCTCCTCTTTCACTTTTATCAAGAGACTCTAGTTCCTCTTTGCTTTCTGCCATAGGGTGTTATCTTCTGCATATCTGAGGTTATTGATATTTCTCCCGGCAATCTTGATTCCAGCTGTGGTTCATCCAGTGTGACATTTCACATGATGTACTCTGCATATCAGGGGATTTGTAGTAATAAACTTAGGCTCATGAGTTTTTTAGAGATTTTAAAGATAGGTGATTTCAAGTTAATTGCTTTTATGGTGAGCCAGGACTCGTCAACTGTGGATAATGAATTTATTTTTTTCTGCTGCTGAGAACTGACCCAAACCACTTTGCTGTGCACAAGTATTAGGTTCTTTTTGGTATATCTTGGGAGTTTTAACGATTGTCAGTAATGAGGGTTAATTACTCTTTCATAACCTTGTATCAGATTATTAGGAAAACAAATCTCAGACCAAATTCTGCTACTCATATAGACATTTCTGCTAACAGGCACAAAACAATCATAAACCCCTTCTGCAAACATCATTTAGGGATATCACCTAGGGCTCCATTCCTAAGGATAAGGATGCCAGGGCTCACTGGAGTCTTACCTCCTGTTCTTGCAAGCACAGAGTCATCTATAAAAATATTACAGGCAATTCACATTTCTCCACTGCCACTAAATTCCCAAATAAAAGCCTCATTTTTATCAATTAATGAGCCAGTAATTCCACCAATGAAAACATACTTCTGACATTATGCTGATTAGGATGCTCTTGCGTTGAAGGCAGAAAATAATGACAGAAGACCTTTTAATCCTTACCTCTAGTGTATGACTTTTCTAATAACGCTCAGCAAATCATTTGCAGAATGTGAATTTTTGATTAGGGCAACATTGTGCTCCAAGTGTAATTATAACTCTCATAACTGTCTGTACTAAAAGATATTAAAATAAAGTATAGATACCATAGCATGTGCTTTAAGGAGAGCTTTGGTGGAAGAGTTCAAGACACTTTCACCAGAGTATAAGAAATTAGGACCTTGGGATTAAGCTTTGTGGATTCATTGCTTTTGGAAGCAGCAACATCTCAATTCTCAGGTAACTTTTTCCAGAACTAAGTTTCATGTACATAATTTAAAATTTTATTAAAATATTTATTTGTTTTTAGTGTCTGTTTTTGAGCATACACAAAAGTAGAAGCTGTTCTGATCGCCCAGCTTCAGTGATGATCAATTGTGACCAACTGTCTCTACACCTCTCCTTAACTTCCCTCCCAGATGACTTAAACTCCAGAATTATCTTTTCGTCTACAAATACTTTGGTGTTTATATCTAATACCAGGTACGTATTTTCCTATTAGTATAAGCTTAATACTATGAATATATCTAAAAAATGAATAGTTGCTCAATATCCAGTCAGTGTTCAAATTTCTTTGAATCATAAATAGATAGTTGCCTTGATTCTGGATTCAAACAAGATTCTGAAATTGCATGTGGTTGATATGCACCTTGCATCCTGTGTTTCTTGAAGCTGGCTCAAAACTGTGTGTCCTAATCTCAGTACTATTAATAATTCGGAGAATCATTTGTTCTGTCACTGTAGGATATTGGACATCCCTGGTCTCTACCTACTAGATGCTAATAACACCAGTTTCCCCTTGTGAAACCTCAAATGTCTGTAAACATTGCCTACTGTCCCCTAGGGACAAAATTTCCCTAGTTGAGAATAATTGATCTAGCATTCATGTTTAATATTTTAGCAACATTCACAGTTGATAATTGTAATTTTTTTTTTACTGTATCACATCCATAAGCACAAAAAAATTGGTTTTTGATTAGTGAGTCCAAATATCATTTACCTGATTCATCCATGCTACAGTTTCTCATTTATCTTTTATCCAAGGATTTTAATAGCCATTGATGAATATCATGTATATCCATTGTTTTATAGGGATTACAGAATGGGAATTTTGTCATTTTATCATTATTTCAACATTTATTAGCTGTAACTCTTCCATAAAGGAGAATATTTCCTCATCAGCAATTTGGTTACACTGTAAATGAGGAAATACTGTGTTCCTCTACTCATAACACTCTAGGGCTCATTCTCATAAGACTGCACCCCCACCCCCCCACCCCTT
>SJXQ01003912.1:131393-161027 GCA_006408695.1 Aepyceros melampus | reverse complement strand
TCCCAGGTTGTCACTTGTACTTCTGGTCAGTTCAGCTCAGTTCAGTCGCTCATCATGTCTGACTCTTTCTGACCCCATGAATTGCAGCACGCCAGGCCTCTCTGTCCATCACCAGCTCCCGGAGTTCACTCAAACTCACGTCCATTGAGTCAGTGATGCCATCCAGCCATCTCATCCTCTGTTGTCCCCTTCTCCTCCTGCCTCCAATCCCTCCCAGCATCAGGGTCTTTTCCAATGAATCAACTCTTCGCATCAGGTGGCCAAAGTATTGGAGTTTCAGCTTTAGCGTCAGTCCTTCCAAGGAACACCCAGGACTGATCTCCTTCAGAATGGACTGGGTGGACCTCCTTACAGTCCAAGGGACTCTCAAGAGTCTTCTCCAACACCACACTTCAAAAGCATCAATTTTTCGGCGCTCATCTTTCTTCATAGTCCAACTCTCACATCCACACATGACCACTGGAAAAACCATAGCCTTGACTAGACGGACCTTTGTTGGCAAAGTAATGTCTCTGCTTTTGAATATGCTATCTAGGTTGGTCATAACTTTCCTTCCAAAGAGTAAGCATCTTTTAATTTCATGGCTGCAATCACTGGCTGTACATTGGGGGTTCCCAAGATCCACTCCATGGGTTCATTCTTGAGCCTAGAATGGCTGATAGAATTCAGGGAAACACTTGACTTACTAGAGCACCAGTGTTTTAGAAGGTGTACAACTCATGAACAGCCAAATAAGATACATAATGCAAGGTATGGGGAGATACCCTGAGACTGTATATACTTTCCATGTGGTCACCCTTGTCTATTTGTCGTCTCCCTGGGAGCTCTCAAACTCTGGTGCTTAGGGTATTTCATAGCCATGATTGGAGGTTGGGGGTTGGTGATGAAGTTCCAGTTCTCTAATCAGGTGGTTGGTTCCTCTGGCCACCAACCTCGAACCTCCAAAAGCTACCTCATGAGTATAAACTCAGATGTGGTGGAAAGGGGCTTATTAGGAATAACAAAATACTCTCCCCTCACTCCATCTTCAGGAAATGACAAGGATTTTAGGAACTCTGTGACAAGAACTGGATATGTAGACCAAATATATATTTCTTATTATATCACAACATCATACTTCACCCCCTGGTCTTTGAATACAAATGTCTTACAGGAAAATCTTGACAGAAGTCAAAAGATACTGGCACATTAGTAGAATCAATTCTATTATTAATGATTATCCAGCCCATCATCCTATTATATGAAGATGTCTCCCAGAGAGAGGCGACTCAGATTTGTGGGCTTTCATTCAACCTTGTCAGTTTCCAAATAAGGAATGGTCACAGAAATATATGTTCTTCATTGCTCTTTTCACTTACTATATCTAAGAGAATACTCTATAGTAGGGATTGTCCACTGCAGCACTATGGACCAGACAAATTTTGTTTTGAGTGACTGTCCTGTGTTTTGTAGGATATTTAGCAGTATCCTTGGCCTCCACCCACTAGAAGCCAATGGCTCTTCTCTCTGCCATTAGGCAATAAAAAAATATCTCTAGACATTGACAGAAGTCATGCCTAGTTGAATTCCAGTCCCTTAACACTGAGAGCTTTCTCTTTTCTTTTTATGATAGCATTGTACTCCGTTTTGTGAATGCAGTATAGTTTATTCAAGCAGTTCCCTATGGTCAAGTATAGTCTTTCACTATTAAAAAGAGTGCTACAGAGAATGGTGTCATGCCCACACCATTTTGTATTTTGTATTTTTGGCAGAATTCCTGAAGTGGGATCTCTTGATCAATGGGTAAATGTGTATATCATCTATCTAGATATTGCCTCAAATTCTCCTCCTTGTTTTGTTCAGTTTTTCATTTCCTACAGCAAAGTATGAGAGTGTATGTTTTTCTTCATAGAACATGTTTTTAAATACTTGGAATTTTGTTTGCTTTTCTTTGAATTATATCGTTTACTCATTTTTCTATAGAAATTTCCATCCTCTAGAATCATTAAGACCTCTTTGTATATTAGAGGTATTAACACTTTATGAGTAATTTAAGCTACATTCCCTCTCCCCAGTTTGTGTTTATCCTTTGATTTTGTTTGTTGTTTTTTCATGCAAAAGTTGCTGTCTTTTGTCATCAAATTTATCGCTTTTCCTTTATTGCTTCTGGATTTTACATCAAAGAAAAGTTTTCCCTATTCCCAGGTTATAAAAGAATGACCCATGTTTTCTCCTAAGATGAGTGTGTGTGTGTGTGTGTGTGTGTGTGTGTGTGTGTATGTATTTTTATTTATTTATTGGCATCGGGTCGGGTCTTAGTTGCAGCACATGGGATCCTCATTACATCATGTAGGACCTTTCATTGTGGACTCTAGTTGTGATGTGTGAGTTCAGACACTTTGTGGTGTGTGGAATCCTAGTTTCTTAACCAGGGATGAAACCTGTGTCCTCTGCCTTGCAAAGCAGATTCTTGACCACTGGATCACCAGGGAAGTCCCTTTATGTGTGTATTTAACATTTAGTTCCATTTAGAACTTATTCTGGTGTACACGGTGCGAAATAGTTTCTTTACACATTTCTCTATATAACTAAACAGCTTTCATTCATTTTTTTTTCCATACTGATTTGAGATTCTGCTTTTTTAATATCCTAAAACTTCCATATTTGACTTTATGTGCTTTGGATTTTCATTTCTTTTTCTATTGCTCAGTCAATTCATGTGCCTACACTGATGGTTTTATAATAGGTTTTAATATCTAGTAAGGCTGTCCTCCCTGCTCCATTGTTTTGTTTTGTTTTTAGTGTTTCCCTGGATATTCCAGGTGGTTTGTTATTTCAAATAACATTTATAATCAACTTATCTAGCTCTGGGGAAAACACCTTATGTATTTTTATTGAGATTATGTTAAATTCATACAACCACTGAGGGAGAACTGACATTTTCATGATGCTGAGATTTCTGATCTGAAAATGTGAAATGTCTTTCCATTTGTCCAAGCCCACTTCCATGTCTTTCAGGAGTATTTTGTAGTCTGTAAGCACTTTGGCTGTCATACACTGTGAAGAGTAAGGCGTTCTCCCATTTCACAGAAACTTCCGAGCATGTACATGTTTTGAGACTCTTCCTCTCACTTTTGTAGCCATGATCATTGAAACCTGATTCTTTCTCAAAATTTGGGAGGTAGGAAGAAGAATGGCAGGTCGAGTGGTACGCATGTGGGGCTTAGGAGTTAGATTGCTTTTGGTTTGAGATTGGCACTGTCATTTATCAGCTCTGTGACCACGGGCAAGTCCTTATTGGTAAAATAGAGATTTCTCACCTTTTATAGTAATAAGGACTGAAGGAGATGATATGTGTAAGGCAGCTAGCCCAGTGCCGGGCACGAGTCAGAGCTTACCTTCAGTGGTAGCTGATACTTGTGGGCACTTAGTCGTCTCAGTCTGTCCTCGTCATGAACAATTTCGGGTATGGATTGAAAACCATATCACTGGCCTTCTGCATGTGTTTGAAACTTAGCTGTCTCGTTCAGTTCAGTTCAGTTGCTCAGTCATGTCCGACTCTTTGCAACCCCATGAATTGCAGCACACCAGGCCTCCCTGTCCATCACAAACCCCTGGAGTTCACTCAGACTCACGTCTATCGAGTCAGTGATGCCATCCAGCCATCTCATCCTCGGTTGTCCCCTTCTCCTCCTGCCCCCAATCCCTCCCAGCATCAGAGTCTTTTCCAGTGAGTCAACTCTTCGCATGAGGTGGCCAAAGTATTGAAGTTTCAGCTTTAGCTTCATTCCTTCCAAAGAAATCCCAGGGCTGATGTCCTTCAGAATGGACTGGTTGGATCTCCTTGCAGTCCAAGGGACTCTCAAGAGTCTTCTCCAACACCACAGTTCAAAAGCATCAATTCTTCGGCACTCAGCCTTCTTCACAGTCCAACTCTCACATCCATACATGACCACAGGAAAAACCATAGCCTTGACTGGACGGACCTTAGTCGGCAAAGTAATATCTCTGCTTTTGAATATGCTATCTAGGTTGGTCATCACTTTTCTTCCAAAGAGTAAGCGTCTTTTAATTTCATGACCGCAACAAACCCATCCATCTTCTGTCTGTGTTATTTCATTGGTGCCTGGCAATACCATGTTCTTCTGAGCTTTTCCTTTTCCCCATGAGTTGGCATTTTTTTTCAACTTTGTGTTTTGTCTCCGTTTTACAAAATGCTGGAATAACCTGCAAGTTATGGCAGAAGCTTCGTGCGTCTGAGCTGTGATAAATCATGTTTTCGGGAAGCCATCAATCAAGAGCTGCTAACAAGAATCTGGAGTGGGGCAGGAGTGGGAGGGGGTCTGAAGGTCACTTTACTTGGTTCACTGACTACTTGCTGTGAACACTTGTGATTTATGTTGTGGAAATTTCTGCTGATTTTGTCCCCATGTCAGGACAGGGTTGACTTGCTTTCCCCAAGCAGATTTCTGATTTTAGTTGAGAATCAGCATTCTAAAGTTCAGAAATTTCAGGTACACAGCAATAATTGAACACTCACTGTCTACTGAGCACTATGCAAAAGAGTTAACAGTAAGCAGAAGAGTGACAAAAACTGTACGGGACTAAAAATAACCACTTGCATGGGCAGCTGGGCAAAATTACGTGCAAGATATACAAAGAGACCGAAAAACCCAACTGCCACTTTTGAAGAGCCTGGAGCAAAAACAGAATGTTGGGAGCAAAAACAGGGTACTATGCATGCCCCCTTCACTCAGCGCCACCAATGAAAGTAAGTCGCTCAGTTGTGTCCAACTCTTTGGGACCCCATAGACTTAGTTCATGGAATTCTCCAGGTCAGAATACTGGAGTGGGTAGCCTTTCCCTTCTCCAGGGGTTCTTTCCAACCCAGGGATTGAACCCAGGTCTCTCACATTGCAGGCGGATTCTTTACCAGCTGAGCCACAAGGGAAGCTCAGGAATACTGGAGTGGGTAGCCCATCCCTTCTCCAGCCGATCTTCCCGACCCAGGAGTCGAACCAGTGTCTCCTGCATTGCAGGCGGATTCTTTACCAATTGAGCTATGAGGGAAGCCCCAGCACCACCAGAAGGGTAAGCAAAGTGCTTAAGCCTCTACTCCAGCCTGACCTAGACATTGCTCACCCTGAATGAGGAGCAAGATTGTCTCCCCGAGGTGACTGAGGAAGCAAGGGAATCTGTTGTTTGTTCTTGTTTGCCCTCTGCTGTAACAGGGGCCCCAATAAAGCCTTGGCTGGAAAAAATAAGTGGAGAGCCAGTGATGGGCTGTACCAGGCTGGGGGTAGGTGGGTTAGGCTTGGCCCCATTCTGGAAAGGTGGATCTGGCTGACTGATCAAGGTGGGCTTCCCAGCCCACTTCCTCCTGGTTCGAGGAAGGTGGGCTAGTGAGTGCTCAGCTCCCATGATGGGTGCAGGGCTTGAAGTGCTGGTTTACCAGGGCTGAGTCATCACCTGGAAGCTGAGGTAGGAAGCAGGAATGAAGTTAAGATCCTTTCCTGGAGAAAAGGGGAAGTTTGGTGCTGTGGCCAACAGTGAGAAGAGGCAGTCTGTGGTCTGAAAGCCTTGGTTGAAAGCCATGGAAGCTGAGCAGATGGTGGGGCAGGAGTCAGGCCAAGATCAGAGGCGAGCAGACAGAGTTTCTCTTGGGAGTGGGTTGTGATGACAGGGTGTGAGGGGCAGGGCCCCTTTTTCAAAGGGCAGCACAGGACATCCCTGGAATCAAGCCAGTAAGGCACCATCCCTCATCTTAAAGGGACCCTGTCATCAGGGTCAAGAGACTTGGGTGAACAGTCTGCATAGTCTATATGCCAAAGTGGTACCCAGCCAGGACAGAGTCTTGTTAGTAATAATAGCATCTTCATTTATTTCATGATTTAATACTTGAGTATTTTCTCCTCTTTGAATGCACATGTATACAATGATGTCCCTTCCCTAGGAAGATGATGCCAAAGGCTTCTCACTAACCCTGTTTTGCCAGAAGTGTTTATGGACTTGGATTGATTAAACCACACTCTTCGGTCTCCTAGTGATCTCCAGGAATTAGAAGCATCAGAGTGAAACTGTGTATTGTCTATATATTCACATTGCTGTGAAATATGCATATACACATGTGTTTATTCAGCTCCAAATTCTTACCTCCAGGTAGCAGGCACTGCTTTGGTGCTGTAGATGTACAAATATCTCTCTAGAAAACTTGTGTCTCTGTGTTTATTATCCTGTAATATCACCTCTTATCCAGAGGTCAGACTAATGGCAACCTCAAGCACCGAGAACATAAATTGGAAAAAAGCAGTGAGAGAGGCTTGAAGCTGCAGAATGCTGAAAACTTTATTCTGCAGGAAAGACAGAATTGCCCTCAGGCAGTTGCTCAGAACAACTGTGTGTGTCAGGCAGCAGATGATTGCAGCAGGACTCACTGACCGCACAAGAAATGATAGCTGACAGCAGAAGAAAGAGAAGAACTCGCGAGAGCAGCGTGATTTCTTTTGAATTCTTCCTAGTTGTTCAGCACAATGATCTGAGCCATTTACTTCAGCAGAAAGCAACCACAAGGGCCCCAGTAACCTTTGAAAGCAGGACTGCGTGAAACAGGACCATAAATGATGATCGTAATGCTACTAGCTGGAATTTCCATAGCTTTTCTTTTTTTAAAAAAATACAGTCCTTTGTATTATGTGTAACATCGCATTAAGTCAACACAAAATCCTTTCGGCAGCACACATCAGAACAGATCGGAATCTTTGCATGTATAACTGAATCGCTTTGCTTTACACCAGAAACTAACACAATATTGTAAATCAACTACAGTGGTAGTGGTTCAGTTGCGAAGTCATATCTGACTCTTGGTGACCCCATGGACTGTAGCCCACGCGGTTCCTCTGTGCATGGGATTTCCCAGGCAAGAATACTGGAGTGGGTTGCCATTTCCTTCTCTAGGGGATCTTCCTGACCCAGGGATTGAATCTGTGTCTCCTGCGGCTCCTGCACTGGCAGGCGGATTCTTTACCACTGAGCCACCTGGGAAGCCTATATCTATCTCTCTACCTATCTCTATCTATCTATCTATCTCCATTTATTTCCGTTATATGTATAAAGGAAATATTTAGTCATGAGAAAGAAGAACATCCTGCCTTTTGTGACAACATGAAATTTTGAGGGCATATGCTGAAATGAAATAAATGAGAGAAAAACAAACACTATGTGATCTTACTTATATGTGGAACTGATAGAGTAGACCTGTGGTTGTCAAGGGCTTGGAGGCTGGAGAAATATGGAGGTCAGAGGGTACAAGCTTCCAGTTATAAGCTAAATAACTTCTGCAGTTCTAATATAGAGAATAGTGACGGTAGTTAATGCTACTGTATTATATACTTTAAACTTGCTAAGAGATCTTAAATGTTCTCATCATAAACACACACATATACACAAAGATAGCTATGAGGTGATGAATGTGTTCACTAACCTTACTGTGATAATCATTTCAAATATATACACATATCAAATTATCACACGTATACCTTAAACTTACATGTTTATTATATCTCAATAAACCTGGAAAAATTGCCATCCTAGTTTATTAGAACATTGTGTGTATGTCATGTTCTTTTTTCACAGAACTGGATGGGGTTTTTGGTATGTGCATTTTTAAAAGATTTTTAAAGCTTCTAGAAAGATTCAGTTCAGTTCAGTTCAGTCGCTCAGTTGTGTCTGACTCTTTGAGACCCCATGAATCGCAGCACGCCAGGCCTCCCTGTCCATCACCAACTCCTGGAGTTTACCCACGTCCATCGAGTCGGTGATGCCATCCAGCCATCTCATCCTCTGCTGTCCCCTGCCCCCAATCCCTCCCAGCATCAGAGTCTTTTCCAATGAGTCAACTCTTCGCATGAGGAGATCAGCCCTGGAAACATTAGGACACTTTAAATCTCTTACCAGTTATACATAAGAATTCCTAGTTCCCTGAACTCTCACCAACACTGATCTTACCATATTTAAAAAACGCTTTGCTAATTTAATAATTAAACATGGTATTTGTCTTAATTTGATTTTCCTTGATTGTTAGAGATGTTAAACATTTGTTTGTTTGTTAGTGCCTATTTATATTTATTTTCTTAATGAAATTATGAAATTATATTTTTAGCTTATTTTTTCTATTGGCTTGTTTCCAGCATCAGAGTCTTTTCCAATGAGTCAACTCTTCGCATGAGGAGATCAGCCCTGGAAACATTAGGACACTTTAAATCTCTTACCAGTTATACATAAGAATTCCTAGTTCCCTGAACTCTCACCAACACTGATCTTACCATATTTAAAAAACGCTTTGCTAATTTAATAATTAAACATGGTATTTGTCTTAATTTGATTTTCCTTGATTGTTAGAGATGTTAAACATTTGTTTGTTTGTTAGTGCCTATTTATATTTATTTTCTTAATGAAATTATGAAATTATATTTTTAGCTTATTTTTTCTATTGGCTTGTTAGACCTCTTTAAAAGTTGACTGAAGTAGCTTTTCATGTATTGAGAATAACATCACGTACCTCTTGTACATGTTGGAAATATTTTTCTCAAATTACTGTTTGCCTTTTTGCATTTCACATTATACTTTCTAAAGAGTTTACAATTTTTATTTAATCAAAATTTCAATCCTTTTAGAAATGGTATCTGCTCTTGAGGCCATACTTTGAAAATCTTTCATTCAGTATTATGTAAATATTCAAGTATATATTTCCATGCTTTTAGAGTTTGATTTAAAATTTTACACTTTAATTCCATTAGGAATTTCCTTCATTATCATGGAGAGACGAAGCCAGAGATGATGTTCAAAATATTTAACAACCAGTGTGCCCTGAGTGCTGACCGATCAGAATGAATATCGGTCATGGAAACTGGTCAGACTGGTAGTTTTTCTGCTGAATATCAGCCCTGGATGAAATTGATTCTTTTCCCCAAATGATCAGCGGTTAGCCAAACACATATTACATCTTTTCCTCATTGATTTAAAATGCCTCATTTATCCTGTGTTAAATATTTTAAAAATTAGAATCTCTTTCTGAAGTTTACTATTGACTTTCCATTACATGGCTGCCTGCCCTACCTGTTCATAGTAGGCAGTCAATTCAGCACTGTTTTTGGTTAGTGTAGCTTCCAATGTAGAACATTTTATTAACCTGTTTTCAAATCACTGTGACGAGCACGTAAGAAAGGGTGTCACCACCTGGACATCTGATCATCAGGAGGTAATACAGCTGCTCTTACACAATGGGAGCAAGAAAGAATATTTTGCTCTTAAGTATTCCATTGGGATATCTTCTGAGGCTCCCATCCCAGTTTCAAAGGTATATGGACAACACCTATAGCAGTTATATATATATTAATACACACACATATATATACATTCTTTTTCATATTTTTTTCCATTATGGTTTATCACAGGGTATTGAATATAGCTCCCTGTATTGTATAGTAAGACCTTGTTTATCCATTCTATGTTTAGAATAGTTTGCATCTATTAATCCCAAACTCTGAATCCTTCCCACCCCCATGATGTTTTCGATAGTGGCTACACCAGTTTACCTTCCCACCAACAGTGTAGGAGGAGGGTTCCTTTTTCTCCACACCCTCCTGAGCATTTATTATTTGTTGACTTATTAATAATGGCTCTTCTGATTACTGTGAGGTGGTCTCGCACTGTAGTTTTGATTTGCATTTCTTTAATAATTAGTGATATTGAACATCTTTTCATGTGTCTGTTGGCCATCTGTATGTCTTCTTTGGAGAAATATGTATTTAGGTCTTCTGCCCATTTTTTAATTGGGCTATTTGTGTTTCTTTGTTGTTGAGTTGTGTGGACTCTTTGTATATTTTGGAAATTAAGCCCTTGCATCATTTGCAAATATTTTCTTCCAGTCTGAAGTTTGTCTTTTCTTTTTGTTTATGATTCCCTTTGCTGTGCAAATGCTTATAAGTTTGATTAGGTTCCAGATGTTTAGTTTTGCTTTTATTTATATTGCTTTGGGAAACTGACCTACAGAAACATAAGTTCAGTTCAGTCGCTCAGTCGTGTCCGTGAATCGCAGCACGCCAGGCCTCCCTGTCCATCACCAACTCCCGGAGTTCACTCAGACTCACGTCCATTGAGTCTGTGATGCCATCCAGCCATCTCATCCTCGGTCGTCCCTTTCTCCTCCTGCCCCCAATCCCTCCCAGCATCAGGGTCTTTTCCAATGAGTCAACTCTTCGCATAAGGTGCCCAAAGTACTGGAGCTTCAGTTTTAGCATCATTCCTTCCAAAGAAATCCCAGGGTTGATCTCCTTCAGAATGGACTGGTTGGATCTCCTTGCAGTCCAAGGGACTCTCAAGAGTCTTCTCCAACACCACAGTTCAAAAGCATCAATTCTTCGGCGCTCAGCCTTCTTCACAGTCCAACTCTCACATCCATACATGACCACAGGAAAAACCATAGCCTTGACTAGACGGACCTTAGTCGGCAAAGTAATGTCTCTGCTTTTGAATATACTATCTAGGTTGGTCATAACTTTTCTTCCAAGGAGTAAGCGCCTTTTAATTTCATGGCTGCAGTCACCATCTGCAGTGATTTTGGAGCCCAAAAAAACAAAGTCTGACACTGTTTCTACTGTTTCCCCATCTATTTCCCATGAAGTGATGGGGCCAGATGCCATGATCTTCGTTTTCTGAATGTTGAGCTTTAAGCCAACTTTTTCACTCTCCTCTTTCACTTTCAACAAGAGGCTTTTTAGCTCCTCTTCACTTTCTGCCATAAGGGTGGTGTCATCTGCATATCTGAGATTATTGATATTTCTCCCAGCAATCTTGATTCCAGCTTGTGTTTCTTCCAGTCCAGCGTTTCTCATGATGTACTCTGCATAGAAGTTAAATAAGCAGGGTGACAATATACAGCCTTGACGTACTCCTTTTCCTATTTGGAACCAGTCTGTTGTTCCATGTCCAGTTCTAACTGTTGCTTCCTGACCTGCATACAGATTTCTCAAGAGGCAGGTCAGGTGGTCTGGTATTCCCATCTCTTTCAGAATTTTCCACAGTTTATTGTGATCCACACAGTCAAAGGCTTTGGCATAGTCAATAAAGCAGAAATAGATGTTTTTCTGGAACTCTCTTGCTTTTTCCATGATCCAGCGGATGTTGGCAATTTGATCTCTGGTTCCTCTGCCTTTTCTAAAACCAGCTTGAACATCAGGGAGTTCACGGTTCACGTATTGCTGAAGTCTGGCTTGGAGAATTTTGAGCATTACTTTACTAGCATGTGAGATGAGTGCAATTGTGCGGTAGTTTGAGCATTCTTTGGCATTGCCTTTCTTTGGGATTGGAATGAAAACTGACCTTTTCCAGTCCTGTGGCCACTGCTGAGTTTTCCAAATTTGCTGGCATATTGAGTGCAGCACTTTCACAGCATCATCTTTCAGGATTTGAAACAGCTCAACTGGAATTCCATCACCTCCACTAGCTTTGTTCGTAGTGATGCTTTCTAAGGCCCACTTGACTTCACATTCCAAGATGTCTGGCTCTAGATTAGTCATCACATCATCATGATTATCTGGGTCATGAAGATCTTTTTTGTACAGTTCTTCCGTGTATTCTTGCCACCTTTTCTTAATATCTTCTGCTTCTGTTAGGTCCATACCATTTCTGTCCTTTATTGAGCCCATCTTTGCATGAAATGTTCCCTCGGTATCTCTAATTTTCTTGAAGACATCTCTAGTCTTTCCCATTCTGTTCTTTTCCTCTATTTCTTTGCATTGATCGCTGAGGAAAGCTTTATCTCTTCTTGCTATTCTCTGGAACTCTGCATTCAGATGCTCATATCTTTCCTTCTCGCCTTTGCTTTTCGCCTCTCTCCTTTTCACAGCTATCTGTGAGGCCCCCGCAGACGGCCGTTTCGCTCTTTGCATCTCTTCGCCCTGGGGTGGCCTGGCCCCGCCCCCCCGCGCAGTGCCACAGGCCCGCCCACAGCTCACCAGGCCTCTGTCCGTCAGAAATGAGACTCCGCCTCATGCCCGCTTGGATGGCTGTAATTAAGGAAAGGAAATCGCCAGTGCTGAGCAGAATGGAGAGCAACTGGAATCCTCATGTATTGCCGGTGGGAACGCTACAGCCACTTTGGAAAACAAGCAGTTCCTCAAAAAATTATACACAGAATTACTACGCAACCCAGCAACTCCACTCCTGTATACACCCAGAAGAACCAAGAACAGACACACACACAGATACCTGTATGCCGGTGTCCACTGCAGCGCTATTCAGAATAGTGACAAGGCAGAGGCAACCCACGTGCCCACCAGACGACAGATGCACAAGACGTGACACATACATGCAACGGAGTATCGCTCAGCCACAAGGAGCAGTGACGCTCTCATAGGGACCGCAACACGGACGAACTTACGAACATGAAACTGTGTGAAATATGCCAAATACTGAGATCATATTGTACGACTCCATTTATGAAACATTTACAATAGGCAAGTTCAAAAAGACAGAAAGTAAATTAAGATGGTTGAAACGGCAATTTTGTCATATATTTTCTTAACCAAAATTTAACAAAGAGAAGCTAACACGCAGCCTTTATTTTGAGGGCTGCACTGTGCGGCATGTGGGATCTTAGTTCCCCAACCAGGGATCGAACCCATGCCCCCTGAAATGGAAGTGTGGAGTACTAACCACTGGATTACTAGGGAAGTCCCACACGCAGCCCTTTTGGGAAACAGTTTCACAGTTTCTTATAAAGTTAAAACAGTCTTATACAATCCAGCAGCCATGTTTCTAGATATTTATCTAAATGAGTTGAAATCTATGTAAACACGAAATCTTACATGTTTATAGCAACTTAGTAAGCTACCAAAAATTGTAAGGAAAAGTCCTTTAATAGGTAAATGGATAAACAAATTGTGATATATACACACAACGGAGTGTTATTCACCCGAAAAGGAAAGCACGTGCTACAAGGCAGATGAACCTAGAAACGTGCGGAATCAAAGTCGGGAAGAAAAAGCCACACACTGTATAATTCCATTTACATGAAATAATCTAAACAGGCAAATCTACTGACAGAAAGCAGACTGGCAGTTGCCGGGGGTTGAGGGGTTGGAGGAAGGCAGAAAATTGAACTGTCTGCTTAAGGAGTAAGGGGGTTTCTTCTGGAAGTGATGAAAATGTTTTGAGACTAGACAGAAATTGTGGGTGCATAAAGTTGTAATGTACTAGACACCACTGAATTGTCAAACTGTTCACTTAAAAAGAGTTGATTTTGGTCGAAGGGCACAAACTTTCAGTTGTAAGATGAATAAATTCTAGAGATTTAACGTATGGCACGATTAGTATAGCTAATAATAATGTTGCTGTTTAGCTACTTAGGCGTGTCTGACTCTGTGACCCCACAGACTCTAGCCCACCAGGCTCCTCTGTCCATGGGATTTCCCATGCAAGAATACTGCAGTGGGTTGTCATTCCTTCTCTGAGGGATCTTCCCAGCCCAGGGATCAAACCTGCCTCTCCTGCATTGGCAAGTGGATTCTATACCACTGAGTCACTTGGGAAGCCTCAGTTTATAATATTACATTAAAAAAGATTCACTTTATATTGTGTTTCATATCAATTAAAAAAAAAAGGCAACAAAACAAAACCTAAAGGAGGTACCTTAAAGAACCTATACACCGAAGAGTGAAGTCCCCTCACTACTCGGCGTCCCCTCCTCTCCCTCAGTCCTGCTCCCTGCCATGATTTTCAATCTCCTGTCCTGCAAACACACGCAGTACTGAAGAACAAGCTGCTCTATGGGTTTCAAACACTAAATTCACCATTGTTTCTGTGAATACTAACTTACTTCTCCCTTAAGATCTGAGTTGGAACACTAAGAGCTAACATTTCACCATCAATGTTCTAAAATAGCTTTGAGATCAGTTCTAATGAGGTGGATGACACTGGAGCCGATTATACAGAGTGAAGTAAGCCAGAAAGAAAAACACCAATACAGTATACTTACACATATATATGGAATTTAGAATGATGGTAATGATAAACCTGTACGCAAGACAGCAAAAGAGACACAGATGTATAGAATGGCCTTTTGGACTCTGTAGGAGAGGGAGAGGGTGGGATGGGTTGGCAGAGTGGCAGTGTAACATGTGTGATATCGTGAGTGAAACGAATCGCCAGTCCAGGTTTGATGCAGCATGCTGGATGCTTGGGACTGATGCACGGGGATAATCCAGAGAGAGGGTGTGGGGCGGGAGGGGGGAGGTGGGGGTCGGGATTGGGAGTTCATGTACACTCATGGCTGATCCATGTCGAGGTGTAGCAAAACGAATACAGTATTGTAAAGCAAAACAAACTAAAAAAATAAAAATTAATTAAAAAAATAAATAAAATAAAATAGCTTTGAGATGCCCTCTGTGATGCTCATTTAATGGGACAGGACAATGGATGTCCTGTTGCATGATGCCAACCTTTCTGTCCACCTGTCAGGACCCAATCTTGCTAAGACTGCTGGTTCTTACTGCTATCACGTCTCTAGAGCCAACAACCATTTTCTAGCACCTTCCCTTCTCGGTGGCCAATTTTTTTACCATGTATGATCACTATCTCTCTGTTTGCTTCCTCACTACACTACTGGACAAGCTGAGGATAAGCGCTAGGACTCACCCCAGAGCCCTGGAAAGCAACCGCTGCGGCTCACCCGGTCCTGTCTGGCTTCCTGTTGTGTGGAATGTCCCAGACCTGCTGCACTTCACTCTTTACCTCCATCCTGAGTTCTTCCCCAAAAGGCTCCGAACCACCAAAACAACCTTTGGATAAGGACAAGACTTCCCTGTGCCCCAAACCAAACACAGTTGGTTCTCTGTTCAGCCAACCATTTGAGGGGAAAAAAGATTCCAGAAAGTTTCAAAAAGTAAACAAGAAGTCTTCAGGAGATGAACCACCTGCAAACAGAAACCTCAGAATATTTTGTAGAACAATACTAAGAACCACCTTCATTTGCAAATAAAAAGACAGTTTTGTTACTGAGTGCTAAAAAGACCTGAGCCATCAAGCCATGAAAAGACAAAGAAGAAATGTAAATACATATTACTAAGTGAAAGAGCTGATCTGAAAAGACTCTGTGCTGTATGAATCCAACTGCATCATGTTGTGAAAGTCAAAATTACAGAGACAGTAAAAAGACCATGGTTGCCAGGGATGACGGAGAGGGAGGGATGAACAGGTGGAGCACAGAGGAGTTTCAGGGCAGTGAAACTACTCTGTAGGATCCTGTAATGACGGCTACAGCTCATAAATTTCTCCCAAGCCACAGAACAGACAACATAACACTAAGAGTAAACTATAATGTAAACTATGGACTTTGGTGAAAATGTGTGAAGGTACGTTCATCAACTGTAATAAATGAGCCACTGTGGTGGGAGATGTTAATAAACGGAGTAGGCTACACATGTGTGGGAGCAGAGGGTATATAGGAAATATTTGTATCTTCCTCTCAATTTTGCTGTGAATCTAAACTGCTCTAAAATAATAAAGCCTATTTTTTTTTTTTTAAGTACTGGATATGCACTAAGCTATAAACAATAGCTATATCCAAAGAGTGGGACTATACACCCATGTGCTGTCTGGATGTTATACCAAGAGCATGCACTAATTTTACAATAAAAGGATACATTTCAAGAAAAAAAACAGTTCTAAAAGTTGTTTCAACTAAAACACTATGCTAACATTCCTGACATTTTTCTTTAACATATATAATTATTTCCATGTACAACTATTTCAACAAAAGTAACTATTTTCATATGACTATTTTAACTCTAGAACAAAAATACTTTTAAGAGTAGCAGGGCTTTTTTTTCCCCCAAAATTTTTAGTTTAGCAGATTCTAATCTTATTCTTAAAATACTATAAAGTGTATCTCAATAAAATGTTACTAAGCTGAATCAAGTCAACAAGAGAAACAATGCAGCGGCTTACAGAACCAAGTCTTTGCTCACCTCTAGATGGAAAGACAGAACTGCCCATTTTCCTGTTCCCAAATGATTCTATTTAGAATGAACTAAAGCAGAGAGAAAACATTAGTCTCTCCTCCTCAGAACTGGTATCACCTATTAATTTGCTAATGAAATCAGATACCTGACTTCTACACGGTCAGTGTTGTGACTACATTAGCGGAGACACTCCTTGAGCTGTATCATCACAGGCTTCCGAGAAGAGATTTCCTGATGAATTACTCACTGAGGAAGATTTCTGAGCAGACACAAGGACCGGTATCAAATATTAAGAATATGGCAAAAAAAAAAGGGGGGGGGGAGCACAGATAACGTTTGGTCTGTTGAGAAAAGATTCAATAAGCATATAATCAACTACTATAATTAGAAGTCAATCTCAATTCTCTTTAATATTTTCAAGGTTTACATCTTAAACATAAGCAAAAAGCATCAACAAGAGAAATCTTTTCTATATAAAAAGATTTCTGATGAAATCTTAAAACCTAATATTTTGATTTTGAAAACAAGCTGCTGATTTTTTTTTTTAAATCCAGATAACAGTAGACTGGGCTGGCATCCTTTGAAAACTGAGCAAGATAAGTTCAAGCAAGTAATAAACGCATGGAACTCATTAATTCAGAAAGGGATCATCAACAGTGAGCCAAAGGGGAAAAAGGAACTGAAGCTCCTGTGGCACATTCCTTTGAAAGCTGGCAGGAAACTCTACTTCTTTTATTAATTCACACAGAAACTATTTGCTGGGCACTACCTACTTGCCAAGTACTATTCTAGATGCCGGTGATGTGATGGGGGACAGAAAGCCCCCGCCCTCACACAGATGACGTTCTAACAAGCTCCCCCACTCCATTTTTTTCTAAATCCAAACCCAAACTCTTCCCTTCAAAGGTATCACAGGGCAGGGAGTTCTGTGGTGTGTCCACCCAAGCCATTAGCACCCCCTCTGACCTCACCTGGTGTTTTCCTTGTCAGAGTAGAGGAACAGCAGGCCGTCACTCTTTAACATACCCTGAGACTCTCATCAACTCATTGCTGAGAATACTTTATCAGGCTAAATGCTAACTCATTTCTTTGACTGATATTATCTCTGAATTTTTCCTCCATTCTTCAACTATTTTAGTTACTCTTAGAGATGCTTTGCAAGTTTTTTTTTAAACAACAAATTCAAATTTAACATTACTTTAATACCTACTGTGTGAAGTGGACATAAATAAAGATTAACAAAGTAAGGTGGCCATCTAAGAATACAATCTTGTGGTGAAATAGACACATTCCACATTAACTGTAACACATGACATACATCCCTGTAACACATGGACAGACACAGAGGAGGAAGAGAGGACAGTTCAGGGAGAGGCTCGAGGCGTTCACTCTCCATGCACTGACAGGCAGCAGGGGCTATAAAGTAAAAACAAAAACACAGCCCTGACCACAAGGACCTTAGAGCCTCGTGCAGTAGTATTTGAAAATATTTTGCAGTTTTTCCAGCAAAAATCTTACAGGTACCCAAGATAAGAAGAGAGAGATGATGATAGCTGCTCGAGCTGTGGGCTCGGAAGACGGTACACTTCTTCCACTACAGCCAGGCCACCTGGGGCATGCAGGTCCCAGGGGATGAGGATCCCCCACCTTGCCTGTGTTGACACAACACTGAGGACCCCGCCGCCCACCTAACACGGGGAATGCGTGTAAGCAGCGGTTAAGTCAAGTCTGAGGGCTCTGGGGTAACTTAGAAGCCACTGGTCTAATAAACGGGAGCAGCAGAAGCATATGGGGACACAGGCAAGAGCAGCTGAGTCAATCACGGGAATCCAAAACCAGACAAACAACTGACTGCCGAGGCCTGAGCAGGCTCTCTAAAATCCCAAGAGGCAGAGCTCACCTTAACTCCTCTCTGCTTTGCCCCTGCAGACCTGCTTCCTCAGCCAGCTCCATCTGCCTGCCACAGCAGGCTCTTCAAAGCTTCCCTGTTCAAGCTTCCCGCTCTCCGCCTCGCTCTCGCCCGCCAGCAGAGACCTGCACAGAGC
The DNA here is from genome assembly GCA_006408695.1 of Aepyceros melampus. Taxonomy (NCBI): domain Eukaryota; kingdom Metazoa; phylum Chordata; class Mammalia; order Artiodactyla; family Bovidae; genus Aepyceros; species Aepyceros melampus. Next base: position 142,984 of record SJXQ01003912.1, on the reverse strand, counting down.
TCACCAGAAAGCACTCCTGCCCGCTGCCACCAAGCCCACGTGTATCCCACCCACACAACTTGCTTTCCCCCAGAAGAGGACATTCCTACGATGCAAAGCCCACTGCCTGGACCACACGGAGCCCTGAGATCTCTGGAGGGTCCTCCACCCAGTGGCCTGCACCTTCAGCTCAGCCCTGTGCTGGCTCCTTCCCACATCCGTTTACACGTGCTTCAGTTTTTCTTATGTCTAAAAAAACTCTTCACTTAACCCCAGGTTCTCCCTATAGTTACTTTTTACTTTCCTCGGTGGCCAAATTTGACAAAAGGCTTGACTCCAAACTTACTGTCTCCACTTCTTCACCCCACTTTCTCATCAATACACAACCACTTGGCTTTAGTCATCCCCTCTCCTTTCAAATGACATGTTTCAGTAAGCTTAGCTACCGCTTCTGAGGCTCTTTCTTCCTGCCAGGCTGTCTGGGTTTTCCTTCTCACCTGCTGGTTGCATCCTCTCTGCTCTTCTTTAAATGGTGCCCTGCTGCCTTCAATGTTCACATTCCTCAGGTTCTGTCCTGACCCTTTGAGCACCTGTCATTATCAGCAGCAACAATATAACTGGGGCACAAGGTTGGGGGGGCGGGGCGGGCGGGAGTGTCAACTACAAGACCCGCAAGGGGCTGAGTTCTGTGAAGTCCCTGTTACTGGTGGCAGATGCCCATCACTCAGGCAGGAAAGAGGAAGAACACTTTCCTACATACAGACATTCCCTGTTCACTCTGAGAGCAACCTCATCTACTCCTAGGCTGGAGCAGACATGCTCACCTCCACGTCTTACTCTACAGCCCAGTCCCTTCCCCTAATGTCCATTTTGTGCCTCAAACACCTGATGCCGTCCTTACAAGCATTCCGAATTTAAGTTCAAAATTAAACTGATCACTTTCCACCACATCTCTATCTGCTCATTCCCCACTGTTTTCTATCTCGGTGACTGGCACCACCAAGACCTGGCTTCCGATCTAGAAATCTGGACTCTCCTTGGTTCCTCCCTCTCCCTCACAAATCTACTTCCCTGTCAGCCTGCTCTCATCCCGTATCGCCGCGTCATTACCTTCACTTAGTCAATACACAGGGCCTTGTTGTTTATCTAGTCACTAAGTCATGTCTGACTCTCTCCCTCTTGCTCTCAATCTTTCCCAGCAGCGGGGCCTACTATGTGCCAAATCAACCCACTACAGTATTCTTGCCTGGGAAATCCCATGGACAGAGGACCCTGGCGCACTACAGTCCGTGGGGTCACAGAGGAGTCAGACATGTCTTAGCGGCTAAACAACAACTACGATGTGCCAAAATCTTCCCTCGTGGCTCAGTGGTAAAGAACCTGCCTGCAATGCAGGAGACCCAGGTTCGATTCCTGGGTCAGGAAGATCTCCTGGAGAAGGAAATGGCAACTCACTCCAGTATTCTTGCCTGGAGAATCCCATGGACAGAGGAGCCTGGCGGGCTACAGTCCACGAGGACGCAAGAGTTGGACATGACTGAGCGACTAAACCACCACCACCACCTCTATGGGCCAAACACTGCTGCTGCATTGAGTGTACAACGGCGAACAAGCCAAGCTCAATCCTGGAGGAGGGATGGGCAAACAAATAAAAGGATGACATCATTTCAGGTGGTGATAAAAGTTATAAATAAAATAAAGCAGGCTGATGTGACGGGGCACTACTTCAGACCGTAAGGGCTAGAGAAAACACACAGAGAAAGAAATACTTAAATGGAACCTGGGGACTTCCCTGGTGGTTTGCTGGTTAAGACTCCCAATGCAAGGGGTATAGGTTCTATCCCTGGCTGGGGACCTAAGATCTTGTAAGTGGCTTGGTGTGGCCAAAACAGAAAAGATAAACTGAACCTGAATGGCCAACGGAAAGAAGTTTCACACAGATTTGGGGAGCAGGACGCCCAGGCACGGGAAAGGCTGAGTGAATAGCTCCTAAGGTAGAAATGAGCCTGAGGCGTTCAAGAAACAGAGAAGGTCAAAGAGGCTGGAGCTGAAGGGAGCGAGGAGGCGGCCAGGTCAGATGGGCTCAGAGGGAGGCAGGGGCCAGAGATCCTTGTAGGTCACCATGAAAGCAATGGAAAGCGACTGAAGGGCTGCAGGAAGACAACTGACAAAACCCAGTGTGAATTTTTTAAAGATCATTTTAGCTGAAAAGCAGAAAAAATTATTTGAGAGGGCCAAAAATATTGGAGGCTGAAAATCCAGTCAGGAAACTAGTAGTACAGTAACATGGATGAGAGGAGATGGTGTTGGGCGGGGGACGGTGGGGGGACAAATTCAGAATGTGTTTTGGACATAAAATGAACAGAATTTTCTGGGAGATTAAATATTGAGAGTGAAAGGGAAAAAGAAATCTAGGACAACTCTTGGTTGTTTTTAGGTATAATCTACAGCAAAATTATATACAGTATATAGCTCAGTAAGAAGTCTGGATTTTCTATTTAGTGCTATGAGAAACCACTGAATGCTTCTCAAGGTGCAGAACATTTCCATCCCTCCAGGAAGTCCTCTCATGTCCCCTTCCCAGTGAACCCCCTTCTACCCAAGAAGTAGAACTTGGGTACCACTGATGTGATTTTTGGTATCACAGACTTTTGCCTATTTTAGAATCTCTTAAATGGAATCATCCATCATGTGCTTTTTTGTGTCTGTATGAAATTCTTCCTTGTTACACGTGTCAGTAATTTCTTTTTGTTGCTGAGTGGTCTTCCACTGTATGAATATATCATTCTGTTTATCCATTCTCCCAATGATGGACAACTGGACTGTTTTCAATTTTCAGCTATTATGAACAAAACTCCTATGAATATTCTCGTTCAAGGCTTATTTGTGGCCGTAGGTTTTCATTTCTCTTGGATAAATACCTACAAATGGAACTGCTGGGTCACAGGGCAGACATATTTAACCTTTTAAGAAACTTTCAAAACATTTTTCCAGTGGGGTGGCATCATTTTAAAGTCTCATCAGCAGTATAGGGAGTTCTGGCTGCCTGACTCCTAGGTGTTTTGCTTGAATAACTCCACCTGCAACACAACCAAACTCACATTCTTTTAGCTCTTCAAACATTTCTCTCTTTTTTTTAAGACTCTGTGAAGCTCCAATGAAGCTCTGATACTTTGGCCACGTGACAGGAGAGCCAACTCACTGGAAAAGACCCTGACGCTAGGATAGATTGAAGGCAAAAAGGGAAGAGGGCGGTAGAGGATGAGATGGTTGGATGGCATCACCGACTCAACTGACATGAATCTGAGAAAACTCTGGGAAATAGTGGGGGATGGGGAAGCCTGGCGTGCTGCAGTCCATGGGGTCGCAGAGAGTCACGCGATTTAGTGATTGAACAACAACAGCTGCACTTTAAGGACACTTTCCTCCTTACCCTATCCCCTTTACTGCTATGCATTTTAATTCCACAAACATCCTGAAGGATGAGAAAAGGCTGGGTTAGCCAGTGTTCTGAGCAGAGGACATAGCATATAAAGAAGTCGCTGAGAAGAGAAAGAGTTTGGGGCCTTCTGGACACAGAGAAAGTCAATGTTGCTGAAAGATGGCAAGCAAAAGCAGCAGACAAGCAACCAGGAGGTGGGCAAGGGCCGTGGTATTCAGAGCCTTGTGAGAAATGAGAAGTCTAGATTTTCTATTTAGTGCTATGAGAAACCACTGAATGATTTAAAGTGGAGGAAAGACAGGTGACTCTGGCTGCTCTGGGCAAAGCGGAATAGAGTCAGACGGGCAGAAGTCAGGGGGCCATGTTAAGAGGCAATCACAATGTTCCAGGTAAGAGATGATGGTGGCTCAGAGATTGTGGCAGGAGAGTGGACAGATTCAAATGATATTAGAGCAACTGCACTGACAGTAACATGATAGATTAGATGTGGAAGGTGGTGAGAGAAAGGAGGAATGGGATCTGAGAAAGTGGTTAGATGTTAAAACCATTTATGCAGAAGGGAACAAACGGAGGAGAGTTTAAGGAGTATGTGTTAGTTTTGGACTTAAAAAGCTCAACCTACTGATGAGCTATCCAAATTGCAGCATCAAGTAGGAGGAGTTGGAGGAGCTAGGAGTCTGGCTGAAGATATTAACATGATGGTCATCAACTTATGGGCAACCAGCAAAGCCTAGTGATATCTGAGAGCATCTGGAGAGCAAATACAATGAACTAAGAGGATCCAGAGAATGCCAACAGATAAGCAAAAGCAGAGGAATGAACCACAGAGGTGGGAAGAGACTATTGAGAGAACAAGTGTCAGGACAAAAAAGCCAATGGCCCTCCTTGGAGAAGCCTTGTATGACCATTTGAGTCAGAATAATATGTCTTGGATCAGCTCCATGTATTTCCCCATTAGAGTACTTCCAATAGCCCTGTTTTAACTGCCCTTCTCTACTGAGCAGATGGCTTCCCAGGTGGCTCAGTGGTAAAGAATCTACCTGCCAAAGCAGGAGACTCGGGTTTGATCTCTGGGTCGGGAAGATCCCCTGAGGTAGGAAACAGCTACCCACTCACGCCAGTATTCTTGCAGGGGAAAGTCCATGGACAGAGGTGGGCTACAGTCCATGGGGTTGCAAAGAGTCTGACACAACTGAGCATGAGCACTGAGCAATCTTTGAGGATGTAAAATCAACAGGATTGGCAGGAATCAGTCCATCAGTCAGTCAGTTCAGTCACTCAGTGGTGTCCGACTCTTTGCAACCCCATGGACTGCAGCACGCCAGGCTTCCCTGTCCATTACCAACTCCTGGAGCTTACTCAAACTCATGTCCATTGAGTTGGTGATGCCATCCAACCATCTCATCCTCTGTCATCCCCTTCTCCGCCTGCCTTCAATCTTTCCCAGCATCAGGGCCTTTCCCAATGAGTCAGTTCTTCGAATCAGGTGGCCAATGTACTGGAATTTCAGCTTCAGCATCAGTCCTTCCAATGAATATTTAGGGTTGATTTCCTTCAGCATGGACTGGTTAAATCTCCTTGCATTCCAAGGGACTCTCAAGAGTCTTCTCCAACACCACAGTTCAAAAGCATCAATTCTTCGGTACTCAGCTTTCTTTATTATAGTCCAAAGTAATGTCTCTGCTTTTTAATATGCTGTCTAGGTTGGTCATACCTTTTCTTCCAAGGAACAAGAGTCTTTTAATTTCATGGCTGCAGTCACCATCTGCAGTGATTCTGGAGCCCCAAAACTAAAGTCTAACACTGTTTCCATTGTTTCCCCATCTATTTGCCATGAAGTGATGGGACCAGATGCCATGATCTTCGTTTTCTGAATGTGACTTTTAAGCCAACTTTTTCACTCTCCTCTTTCACTTTCATCAAGAGGCTCTTTAGCTCTTCTTCACTTTCTGCCATAAGGGTGATGTCATCTGCATACCTGAGGTTATTGATATTTCTCCCAGCAATCTTGATTCCAGCTTGGGCTTCATCCAGCCCAGCATTTCTCATGATGTACTTTGCATATAAGTTAAATAAGCAGGGTGACAATATACAGCCTTGACGTACTCCTTTCCCGATTTGGAACCAGTCTGTTGTTTCATGTCCAGTTCTAACTGTTGCTTCTTGACCTGCATACAGGTTTCTCAGGAGGCAGGTCAGGTGGTCTGGAATCAGCTCTGCTCTAAAGGAAATCATTCTGAATATTCACTGGAAGGACTGAGGCTAAAGCTCCAATACTTTGGCCACCTGATGCAAAGATCCAACTCACTAGAAAAGACCCTGATGCTGAGAAAGACTGAAGGAAGGAGGAGAAGGGGACGATAGAAGATGAGATGGTTGGATGGCATCACCGACTCAATGGACATGAGTTTGAGCGAGCTCCAGGAGATGAAGGACAGGGAAGCCTGGCGTGTGGCAGTCCATGGGGTCACAGTCGGACACGACTGAGTGACTGAACAACAAGCTCCGCTCCAGTCAGTGTCTTGGCACACAGCACCGTGTGGAATGCTTCAGTGGGCAACTACCATTCGCCTATAGGTGGTGCACTCCACTATATACTTTTCCTATCTTAGTTCCTTTTCCCATCGGCCCTGAGGAAGATGTATCTCCATTTTACAGACAAGGAAACTGTGGCTCAAGCAAAGTGCCCAAGCTCACTCATACTAATAAGGGATGGAGCCAGACTGAGGCCACACGTCCTCCTTCACACTCTTCTGCCTCCATAAACTGTCCCTCACATAGACTTGCTACAGCAAGAACACCTTTGCACATTACTGCAAAAGGGACACAAAACCTGCCCCCAGGCAACTGACCCACCCGAGCACTAAGGCAGGCAAGCACCCAGGAATGCAGTCCTGCTCAAGAACCCCCACTCTGATCAGGCACCGTGGATGATCTCCAGGCTCCCAAAGGAACGCTTTAGCTTAGAGTGCTTCCAAACATCAAAGTGAAATCTTCCCTGAAACTGAGGTTGAGAGGTGAAAACCTTAGGACTGCCAGGGCCTTACCTCTTTTGAATTCTAGAACTCATTTTTATCCACGTATCAGAAATTTCTCCCTACATCTAAAGGGCCTAGCGTGAACTTCACAACTAATGCTAAATGTGGCAGAACTTCTCCATGCCATCCATTCTAGACCAAGATAAAATCAGGGTGAGATTATGTCTTGGGCCCAAAGAAACCAACACTATCTATATCTTATGTGCAAAAAAAACCAGAGCACAATTCTTTGTCCACACTCTGCTTTCCAGGTTGATGTGTGTCTTCTTCCTGACTTCTTAAGACTGGAACTACATAGGCTTTGCTCTAAATGAGTACGTCAGCAACCCAAGGTGGCCTTTCTTTTTCTACTCAGGAGTGAATGTTAACGACCAACCCTCTGGTCAGAGCATGGGCTACAGTGGAAAGAACACCAGCCTTGCTGGCAAAGAACAGGGTCCTAGCCTTGACTGTCAGTGTAAAGCTACATTAACTACGGGCAGGTCACCACCTCCCTGGCCCCTTCCCTCAGTTGTAAAGAGGTCGTAAAGTGCTAGACGAGATGATTTCTTTCAGCTCTCTAGATAACTACCAGAGAGCACAGAAAGGGTGGGTGAAGGTATCTGGATGCCACTGGCTGGCTGGCAAAAGTGCGGAGGGCGGAGCCTCCCAGCCTTGGACAACAAAGCCTCTCTGACTGCGCTGTCTCCTCTTCCGCCAGTCCCCACTCCCAGAGACCCCTGCTTCCTCCACCCCCCTATCCCACCCAAGGTCATTTGGGATCTTCTCTTTGAAGCAATATCTAGCAGAGTGTCCTGCATACAGATATCACTAATTTTTGCAGCTTCAGTTGAACTTTTAACCAAGTACAATGACTGTTAACATCGTAATCCAACTTCTCAGCAGAGAAACATAAACATAATTAAATGATGTTTCTAATAATACCCAGCACTCATCAATATAACAACACATCTCGGCGGTTTTGCTTTTTTCTTTTGCGGGGCAGAGGGCACCGTGCACGGCTTTTGCAGGATCTTCGTTTGAACCCACACCCCCTGCAGTGGAAGAGCAAAGCCCTAGCCGCTGGACCACCAGGGGAATTCCCTCCACATTTCTGGGTTTTATCAGAACAATTTCAATAAAGCACACACATTTCCCTTTCTTGCCCTGTATAAAGTACTAATAATCCCTCTCAAGTTCTTTTGAGCCAGGTCCCCATTCACAAAGCAGAGATACAAACAGAGGGAAGACTTCAACCAACCACTTCTATTCTTTGGATTAACTTCTCAAGATGTTCAGGACGAAAGCAAATCATTTACTGTGTTTAATGCCACTTTCATCCATCCCACAGATCCAGTCTGATTGCCCTACTGGCAGACAATTCTCCAGAAGCGGGGGCTTCTTTATGACTACCATGAGCAGCTTCCCTTGAGTCACTATCACATTGTCTTTTTATTCTCTTCATCACTATGTTCACTGCCAGATGCACTTACTTACTGTCAACAGTCCGTCTCCAGAGCAGGCTCCTTCTCTATCTTGCCCACCACTGCACCTTCCATGCCTTAGAACAGTGCTTACAAATGCTTGTCAATGAAAATTAGAACATAGAGAACCTTAATCCCTGTATAGGGATGTGTTGTTCAAACACACAAAAAACAATCTTCCAATCAAGCTGATGTTCAACTGTTGCAATAACTTCCACCCTTTCCCACAGAACAGCTTACATATGCAGACTGCAGTAAGGATATTTTCCCCTGTAGCTAATGTTTTCTCGTTCTTAACTTTCCCACAATGAAGCATCAGATAACAAGCCACAGATACACCAATACAGTGCATCTTCCTGCTGGGCCATGCACATTACCTACCAAGTAAATACAACTCTAATGCAGAAAGTACTGATCGTGTTTGTCACCATGAGAATCTTTCCACTCATACTACATGTACCATAGGTATTAAGACGACCTTCAAACCTAATAATAAAAAAAAAACCTATTCAATCTAAATGTAATGTGACCAAATTATGCTCTATGAAAGGCTTGATTCATTATATTTCAAATGTATGACTTTTATGTGTAAAGTTCTGTTCCAATATAAATAGCATTATGCTGTTTTCCTTTATTTTGTTACTTTTACCACCACAAAATGGAAATGAAGGCACACAGTCAAAAGCCCAAGATATATCTAACAATGACCAAAGTGTCTTGAACACAAGCCCCCATGAGGAAGAGAGCTGAAGGCATACTCGGGAAGGGCTGTCTTTTATAAATGTACATTTTTAATCCCTCTGGCCAAAATGAGAGCAGGTACCAGATAATGATTCCTGTACATTGTAAACCAGTAACACAGACAGGAAGGGAGATAGCCTTATATATTGTGTCACTCTTTGAGCTGACAGAAGTTTTCAGCTCAAGACAGAATGGCAGAATTGGGTATGAAAGAGAAACTTTTTTGATTAAATCTCAGGCGCAGTGGTAAAACTGGCCAGGTATGAGGAAAGTGAGATTTTAGAAACCTCGCGGGGATCACTAGATCACAAGGCACAGCTTTCCTGAGTCCAGGTTTCAAATTCATTACAACTTTTAAATTTAAAAAAAAAAAAAAAGGAAAAGATGAAGAAGGGAAACACAGCAGTACATTTGGGTTCCAAAGCCAATCCACTAGCTGATTTGTTTCTTGAGCTGCAGTGAGCTGTAGCGGACCTAACAAAGGCTTTGGAGCCAGGGGGACAGTCATAACCAAACCCTGACCCTCATCAGCTCCTTGACCTCTCAGGAAAAGAAGAGGTGATATACCTCTCAGGTCTGCTGGGTGGATTTTGTTAGATAAGTTAAAACACCTTGGACAGAACATACTGGGGTATTTCCGGTTTTGTTTTTCAAAACAAATGCTCTAGCATTCTTTCTCTCCTTAGAAAGAGAAGGTTAAACTTAGAAGAAGTCCAACTCTAATTTCTTGATCTACATTCCACTACACTTTATGAAGGTTAAAAAAAAAAAAGGTTACAAAATCTAAAATCCTTATCTCCTGACATCTTACCGCCTTGGCAACCTTCTCTCACAAATGTACCCACAAATAAACATTTCCTCTGTAAGTTTTATAACTTTTCCCTCATAAGTTACAACAAAAACGTAAATTTACCTGAGTAGGATAACTGTTTACAATTTAAGTAACTGCAAGGTTTTTAAAAGCTCACACAAAGCAAGGTCATAATTCAAATACCAACATAAACTGTTTATTTTGGAAAACTCCAAATAATCAATCTGCACAGCCATATAAAAGCATCTACCTATATGACAGGCCTGATGCAACACACAAGGAAAAGTCTACCAATCCGTCTCCAAGGTGAGCATTATGAGCATACCTCCCAAAGCTGTGACCCTTTTTGAAATGTGTGCACAGGAAGAATTAAAAAGTGGTCTAAGAAAGACATGTCACACATTAGGCACATGTTCTTCAAGGATCTCAATACTGGAAATTTAAGACAAACAAGACCAACCTCTGAGGTTGGTCCAGAAGGCCTAGCCAGTCAAAGGCATGGCCTAAGGCCCTCACACACCATAAAATCAGTGAAATTAATTGGGGTTCTTCAGCATCTGAGAGGAAGCATCCAACTACCATTAAGGAATAAATTGGGGATGCAAATAATTAGTGCACCCTGAGGTGATAGTTAATTCCACTAGCATGCCACTTCCCAGGAGATGTTATAGAATTCCACTTTATTCCTTCTCTGAGAATACTAAAGCTGGAAATTTAGAAAGTTAGCCAAATATCCCTGGAAGGAACTTTAAATAAGATCCCTTCATAATACTCTGCATACAAAGATCTTGGATCTTCTTGAAGCTAACCAACACACACAGAATCAAATACACATTATCCACAACTCCAAGTAGTCAGATGATGACTGAAAACCTTTTCCCTGATAACTCCTTCTTACAAAGACAGAAAAAAATACAAGGCACATTCAGCCCAGGCAAGAATATACTTTCTGAGAAGCACAGAACAGCATCTGGAATTTAAGGAAAAACTGCACCCTGACCAAGTCGTTCACTCTGTGGGAGTAGAGGCTGAAAACTAAAAGGTGAGACAGGTTTTTAAAAGCCAGCTAAGGAACAGTCTGCATCTCCCAGGAAGTCACCTACCAGTAAACCAAAACCACAAGACAGGAGGGACTACCTAAAAGCCCTGTATCGTTTGACCTAGAAGGGAGCCTTTGTTGGGGAGGTAGGTAACTTGGCCAGTGTTATAGTTTACTTGGTGGCAAAGCTTGAAGTAGATTCCTGGGTCTTCCAGGTCGAACTTCATTCAGGGAAGTTTCCCACTTCAGCCATTGCCACTCCCTTTAAGATCCTCACTGAGGATCTTAACTGAGGATCCTCCCTTTAACTCCTCACTGAGGCTGTTAAAAGAAGTGTCCGATTATCATTCAAAGATCTGCCTGTTAGATAACAGCTCGAAAATTCCATCCATTTTACAGAAGTTATCAGAGACATCTAATTTTCGCGAGGTAGGGTGGTATCCTAATTTTGCTCTGTCCCCTAAGGGCAAACTAAAGGGACGCAGACAGTGCTGGTGTCCACAACCACAAATACAGACAGACAATAACCCCACCCACAGGCCCAGGAAGGCGGCCGCTCCTCTGCGCCGCCTCCCCACACCCCCGCCCGGCGCCCCTCAACTCACTAAATTCCACTCCCATCCCGGCGCACGGGAGACATTCCACCTCCATCCTCTGCCAGAGCGGGCTGGGCTGGACTGGCCGCTCTCCTTCCACCACCACTCCCCACCGTCCCCCAAAAGATCAGAAGCCTAGAGCGCCAGGAACACCCCCCCCCAAAAAAAACGAGCCGTTCGCTCGCACACTGGGGACCACTGGATCCAACACCACAGCCGTGCTCACCGCGGCGGGGGAGAAAAACCCCACGCAGGAACGGTGTCCCGCGCTCGGCTCTCCGCCCCCGGGGGAGCCCGGGACCTTGAGCCCGGCCAGCCGGTACCTGCCCTCCGCCCCCAACAGGCGAGAAGCAGCCGCGTCCACATGGCTTCAGGTGTTCACATGGCAAGAAGCGGGCCCTCTGCCCTCCCCGCGGCGGGGGCGCGCGACGGCTCCCCAGCTCCGGCCGGCCCCTCCCCAAGCCCGGCCCTCCGCCCGCCCG
>SJXQ01003912.1:96514-131384 GCA_006408695.1 Aepyceros melampus | reverse complement strand
ACTGAGTTAATTCACCCATTCCTTATGTCAGATAATGTTTTGCCTATTCTCTCTTCTAGGAGTTTTATGGTGTAATGTCTTATAATTTATAATTAAGTCCATAGAGCTTTTATGGACTTAATTATAAATTAGCTTTGATTATATGAAGTCTCCCTGTGTATTAGAGATATAGATTAACTACAAAAAAGGATTTTCTTGAATTTTGAGTTAAATGAAAATGAGTTATTTAAAACTGTCCCACCCCCATCATTTCCTGAAGGTTTCCCCCATATACAATGTAGCCTTGTGTAGATAACACGCTTTTACAATAGGAATCTTCAATTTCATGAACTCATAGTTCTCTATGAAGGCTCTGCCCAGGTAATGAGAAAATTAGGGAGGAAGCTACAGGCAAAGGCAAGTTTGGCAACTGGAGTCTACTATAGGCCATATGTGAAGTATTTGGAAATAACTGATCAAATGCCAGGAAATGTTCTTTACCTTTGGTACATTAATAAGATTAACTTGATGTAGATATTTTACTTATAAAAGTTATGCTTGTTTTTGGTAAAAAATTAAAACTACACGGAAGGCCTTCCCACACTGCAATCTCACTTCCAGAGTTTTCTACCCTTAACAAATTTCTTGTGTATCCTTCAGAAAGTTTCTGTATATACAGAAAAATATAGAATATCCCTTAAAGTACCTTTCCCATACCACCTTTCACGTGGGATTATCCTGAATGTGATGGTCTCCATCTTGCTTTGTCAAGTAACAAATTGACAAATCAAACCTTAGACCTCTTTTTACGTAGCTGTGTACATATCTGTTACTATATTGTACACAGTAGTATGGTATGTACCTATGCCATAATTTATTTACTAGTTGCTTTTGATGCTCATTTGGTTGTTTCCAAGGTTTTATTCTAAGAAAACATACTACAGTCTGCATTCTTATATTTATGTTTATGTGGATTATTCAAGATATTTATGGATAAAATCTCAGAATAAATTCTTGCAGTGGAAGGTATGTACATTTAACATTTTGGTAGTATTTCCAGGAACCTATTTATTTCCTTATGAGTAGAGTATAAAAACGTATGGGCCGAGTAGCGTATAAAAATGTATGGGCCCAGATGCGTGACCTGAATCTAATCACGAGGGAACACTGGGCAAAGCAAATTAAGGCACATTCTTAAGACGAAACAAAACAAACATTTATCTTTAAAAGTGTCAAGTTCTTGTTAAAAATGGAAAAAAGGAAATACAAAAGCAACATATTAATAATAAATGAGGTTGGTTGGCATGGACAAAATCAGAAAAAGTGTTTCAGCCTTTCACTGTGGACTGTGGATATTGGTTGTGGACTTGTCATGTAGGGCCTTTGTTGTGTTGAGGTATATTCACTCAATGCGCTTTGTTGAGCATTTTTGTCGTGAATGGTTGTTGAATTTTGTCAAGTGCTTTTTGTACATCTATTCAGATGATCATATTTCTGTCTTACATTTTGTTCATGTGGTGTGTCCTATTGATTGATTTGTGGATGTTGATCCATTCTTGAGTCTCTGGAATAAATCCTACTCATTCATACCAAAAAGTAAAATGCAAAAAGTGTCAAGGTCTTGAAAATGACAGAAAGACGGCATCATTTCAGACTGCTGGAAACTAAAGAGGCATGACAGATAAATGCAGCATATGGTTCCAGACTGGATCTTCTTGCTATAAATGACTTATTGGGAAAATTGGTTAAACTTGAAAGGGGTTTGTGGATCCGATGGTTGTGATGTATTAATGTTAATTTCCTGATTTTGATAGGTATTTTGGGGCTACCTAGGCTAATTATCTTGTTTGGTGGCTCAGACAGTTCAGAATCCACCTGCAATGCTGGAAACCTGGTTTCTATCCCTGGGTTGGCAACATTCCCTGGAGGAGGGCATGGCAACTGATTCCCGTATTTCTGCCTGGAGAATCCCCATGCACGGAGGGGCCTGGCAGGCTACAGTCTATGGGGTTGCAAAGAGCTGGACGTGACTGAGTGATTAAACACAACACAGCACATCTTATTTGTAGGAAAATATACTAAGGTATTCAGAGGTGATGGGTATCATTTTGGCAGTTTCTGAAACAGTTCAGAAAAAAAGTTCTTTTATTATATTTGCAACGTTTCTATAGATGTGTAATTGTTCAAGATAAAGATCTGAAAAATATACAAAAGAAAAAAATTACAGGGTAGTTTAAAATGCATATTTCATTAAATATTTTCTCACCAAAGAGATCAGATTTATGCAGTTTCAAACTAGAGTGCTATACTAAGCATTTAGAAGCAGAATTATATAAGGGAATAATTTTAAAATGACTGAAAAAATAGAATTATTTCACAAATTACATTAGTAGACAATAATTCTATATGATTTCCATTTTTGAGTTGTAGCTCTTTCATAGTTTTCCTTAGGAAATTGTTTCTAATATTTCAATCAGTCTTAATATTTGGGACATTTTGTTAGTTATTCATTTCTCTTGCTCTAATTTACCTGTTTCGGAGAAGGCAATGGCACCCCACTCCAGTACTCTTGCCTGGAAAATCCCATGGATGGAGGAGCCTGGTAGGCTGCAGTCCATGGGGTCGCTAAGTCGGACCTGACTGAGCGACTTCACTTTCACCTTTCGCTTTCATGCATTGGAGAAGGAAATGGCAACCCACTCCAGTGTTCTTGCCTGGAGAATCCCAGGGACGGGGGAGCCTGATGGGCTGCCGTCTATGGGATCGCACAGAGTCGGACACGACTGAAGTGACTTAGCAATTTACCTGTTTTTCCTGATTTAATTTCATTTAATCATATTAAGTAATATCTCCCATTTCCTTTTAAAAGTTGTTTTGTCCATTTCTTACATACTTCTTAATTATTTCTTGCATGAATGTCCCTTCATGCCTATGTATTTTCATATGTGCCCACATTATTAAAATGATAGTGTTGTTTGATATTGAAAAGCTTCAGTATTCTTGTTGGTTAGTAAAGCTTTATGCATGTATGAGTTATTGAAATAATTATTTATAAGACCTAATGTGATTTTGTTATTTTTATCATGAATGTAAATGTAATATATTTCAATTTAGATATGATTTAATGTAACTCTTTTGTTTGATAAAATATAATCTCTGTAAATAATTATTGCTCACATTCTTCATTGATGACCATTCATTAGTAATTTTTCAAAATAATTCTGACAGTTTTACATGTCACATATTATTGAGTAATCTGTAAAATGAACTTGTTTATTTGGAGAAGACAACATGATTTCATAGTTGCATGGAAACTATTATGATGAGATCTAGCAGCAATAAAAATATTAACAGTTGTTATGTCTGGGTTGTAGGAAGTTCTATTTTTCTCCTTTTGCTTACCTCTATTTACAAATTTACTTATAATAACCACATATTGATTTGTTTAAAAAATAAATAACATTTCAAACACAGTGTGTTTATCAACAGGGGCTTCCTTGGTGGCTCACTGATAAAGAATCCAGCTGCCCATGTAGGAGACGCAGGGGATTTGGGTTCAACCCCTGGGCTGGGAAGATCCCCTGGAGAAGGAAACGGCAACCCTCTCCAATATTCTTGCCTGGGAAATCCCATGGACAGAGGAGCCTGGCGGGCTATAGCCCAAGGGGTCACAAAAAGTTGGACATGACTGAGCATGCGTGTACACATGCATGTGTTTCTCAATAGAGTTCAGAGGAGACCCATGAGAAGAGAGGTGAAGGGAGTTTGGGAGTGTGGCCAATGGTTCGCAGTTCTGTTCCTTCCCTGGTTCTTAAGGGAGCTGAGCAAAAATAATTCTTATGTTCTTCACTCTTTCCAAGAATGCATTATTTAAGTAGATGAACACATTTAATTTTTCTATATGAAAAAGAAGCACAAGCTCTGGAAACTTTCTGCTTGCAAATAGTCTTTTGGTTTTTTTCCTGACCATAGGAATATGCACTCTGAAGTGAATACACTAAGCATCTGTATTAGTTAGCTAGGGCTGCCATAAGTATATACAGACTGGGTGGTTTAAACAACAAATTTGGTTTCTCACAATTCTGGAGGCTAGAACTCTGAGATCAATGTGTTGGCAAGTTGTTTCCCTCTAATAGCTGTCTTTGCCATGTGTGTTCACATAGTCTTTCCTCTATTGGTGTCCACGTCCAAATTTCTGCTTCTTACAAGGATTAAGGATGCTAGTCATGTTGTATTAGGGCTCATCCTAATGATCTTATTTTACCTTAATTGTCTCTGTAAAGATCCTATCTCAGTGTGCAATCACATTTTGAGATACTGGGGGTTAAGACTTCAGCATACAATATTTGTTGTTGTTGTTGAGTTGCTAAGTCGTGTCTGACTCTTTGTGACCCCATGGACTGCAGCATGCCAGGCTTCTTTGTCCTTCACCATCTCTAGGGTTTGCTCAAACTCATGCCCATTGAGTTGATGATGCCATCCAACCATCTCATCCTCTGTTGCTCCCTTCTCCTTCTGCCTTCAGTTTTTCCCAGTGTCAGGGTCTTTGCCAGCGACTCAGCTCTTTGCATCAGGTGGCCAAAGTATTAGAGCAATAGCGTTAGCATTAGTCCTCCTAATGAATATTCGAGGTTGATTTCCTTTAGGATTGACTGGTTTGGTCTCCTTTCTGTCCACAGGACTCCCAAGAGTTTTCTCCAGCACCACAGTTGGAAAGCATCAATTCTTTGGCACTCAGCCTTCTTTATATATTTAAATATTTATGAATATTTGGAGGGGCATAATTCAGTGAGATGGTTAGATAGCATCACTGACTCAATGGATGTGAATTTGAGGAAACCCTGTAAGACAGTGGAGGACAGTGGAAAGCCTGGTGTGCTGTAGTCCATTGGGTTGCAAAGATTCAGATATGACTTATTGATTGTACAACAGCCATTCAGTCTATAAAAGCATCTGAAAAACATGCCTATCAATTCAAATACTCTTTGGTTCCATAACCATACATGGCTCATATAGAGTGAGTTAGGGACTCTTTTCAGAATGAAAAGTTGGGAACTTCTACCCAGAGAAACGCACATACACAGTGAATTTCACATCAGGGAGTGTACAGACGTGCCCTGGCCCCTGCCACCTCACCCTTCTATGCATCTCTGGGGTCCAGATCACTGGTGCCTGTGTGCTAAGTTGCTTCAGTCATGTGTGACTCCTTCCAACTCTATGGGCTGTAGCCCAGCAGATTCCTCTGTCCATGGGATTCTCCAGGCAAGAATATCAGAGTGGGTAGCCCTGCCTTCCTCCAGGGGATCTTTCTGACCTAAGAATTGAACCTGCGTCTGTTATGTCTCCTGCCTTGGCAGGTGAGTCCTTCACTAACAGAACCACCTGGGAAGCCTCAGGTACTGATGCTATTAAAACCACAAAGTCAGGGAATTAACTGATCAAATCCATCAGACTGGTTGTTTGTAAGTCATAAAACTTCACAAGGTTAGCCAGTAGTAAATTACAGTTTTAGATCTTTCGCTTAAATGCTTATAGCCCATTGGCTATAAGCTTGATACTCAAGGATCTGCAAGCAGTTCTCTACCAAAATCAAACTCCAAGTGCCTGCCAGCAACTCTCCTGCATGACTGGAGCTCTCTTGGTTTCCAAAGATGTCTCTTGATACCAGATTTTAAGGATACATCGATAGTGAGGGAGCCCAGGCCTGCTCTCAGGCGGTCCTGGGTTTGGACCTCTTAAAAATGAAAGAAAGTGGCCACACCAGATTATATCAGGAGCTTCCTTGGAGATGTAGTCGGGCTTTGACTAATCAGTGGATAGGGAGGTCATAGGCTAATTAGGTTGATTTCCATTTCAGACCTTCCGCCTAAAACCTGAAGTCCTTTGGTGCTCGAAGCTCAAAAGGAACTTAATATTACTTGAGGCTGAGTCAGATTTCCGAGGGCTGGGCCTCTAACTAGTCCTGTGAAGTGAGCAGGATATGCCCCGGTGGATCCAGGGTGATTCGAAGGTGGAGACGGAGTCGGCGAGAAAAACACTTTTAGAAATATAAGATTAGATTAGGAAATAATAGTATAGTAGGAAAATTTAGATGGAGAAAAGAAGGCTGAATAACTTGATTTATGTGGAATACCAATCACCACCTACGTAGGCCACAGGCACTTTCCGTTCTCCCGAAGGAGAGGAGGCACTGAGGCCTCCCTGGTCCGATCTTAGAACTCCAGGCATAATTAGTAGGCTTGGTTAGTACCCACTCCCCAGATGGAAATTCAGCCAGGAGAAAGAAGGAATGACACGGGGGGAATCAGCCTTTCCAGAAACTGATCCCCTTTTCTTTTTCAGGTTTGGTTATATACCTTTTTTACACATAGGGATGAATACAGAGTCACGTGGGGGTCAGCAGTCCTGACCTTTATCAAAATTGGGTGCTTTACATAAAAAAAGGTCTTAGGGGTTTTACATCATCTTCTGGCCATGAGGCCTGCTGACACTTTATGACCCTCTCTTTCTGATAACCAAAAAACTTATTTTTTCCAAGGCTGTTTTTTTCTTAAACCAGGCAACACCCTCCAGATAAAGTTACATTCCTATAGGGTAAGGGTGTAGTGAGTTACAATCAAGAAAGAAATTTATCTAACCCAAGGTTAACATGATTAATGTTAAAGGTTAATACTTATTTCTCTCATATGCTAGTTATATTCATTATAAGGGCAGGGAATATGAAGATTTAGCAACAAAACATCAGCCCAACAAGTGAAATCCTTTCACCAATACAATTCCTAATCAACCCACTATACTAATAAATTCTAACTTCCCAAAAGAATCTGCCTTTAGTAAGTCTAAAACATCTCGTGCCTCTCACTGTTGGGAGGCTGTAAATAATCACATTTTGCCGGACGAACCTATACAGGCAGGCTAGATAACCTTCAGAGGAGTCCGTAAGCTGAAACACTCTTGTCACGCCCAGGAATTTTATCAACTGGAGCTGCAAGTTAACTCCTTCTCCGAGAGAAATGGTTATGGGGGAGAGCTCCCCGTAAAGTCAGAGGTGTAGGTGAGAGCATAAAAAAGACTCTGGTTTTTGGGGGTAGATGCTCGGGAACAGGGGGTTTCCTGAGGCTTGATCACGCCTTTGCGTATGCCAAGCCTCCTTCCTCATGACCTTTGCCATGGGTGGAGTTCCCACGCTAGCCCCTGGCAGGATATACTTTTAGTATTTTTAAAAATATTTATTTATTTATTTGGCTGTGCCTGGTCTTAGTTGTGGCATGTGAGATGTGCTATCTTTGCTGTGGCATCTAGGGTCTTTAATTGTGGGATTCTTAGTTACAGCATGTGAACACTCAGTTGTAGCATGTGAGATCTAGTTCTCTGACCAGGGATCGAACTGGGACCACATGTATTGGGAGCACAGAATCTTAGCCACTGGACCACCAAGGGAAGTCCCCTTTAGCATTGTTTTTGCTTATAAATAAAGGCAAGGGAAAAATCTGTTCCAGCCTTTATAGAATTGAGCTCGAGTTGGGCCCTATACCAAGTATATGTAGCTTCCCATAGAATGTATGGACTTGAATGAATGTTTAGACCTGGTGCAGAGAATATTTTGATGACCCTGTGCTTTTCTGGTACATTAGGTAAATGTGTCCATCTGAGTCCAGTTACTGTTTTTTGTGTTGTTAGCAGGGTTTGTGAGTCAGGAAACATTTGATATTTGGGTTCAATTTGTTTCGGCCTTCTGAAACATCATGTGATTCTTTCCAGCTTTTGTTTTAAAGTTCGTTTAGATTTGATTTAAGTCCATTGTCAAAACAAAATTGAAAATGCTTATTCAATAATACAGTGCCGCTGGAAATCAGCTAATTCCCCATTATATAGTTACATCAAAATTCTGTACATAAGCCAAAAATATCATGAAGGAAAAAGCTTGCTAATCTACCAGAAATTCTTTAATTAAATTATAAATTTTTAATGTATCTTTAGTTTTGTGTGAGTGTATTTTGTTTTCTTTGTCCTTTTTTAATTGCAATATGGTTGATTTATGATATTGTGTTAGTTTCAGGTGTACAGCATTGTGATTCAAAAACTTTATCGATTGTACTCCATTTAAAGTTGTTAAAATATAGGAGCTGTATTTCCTATGCTGCACAATATGTCCTTGTGGCTTATTTACTTTATGCACAGTAGTTTGTACATTTTAATCCCCTACTCATCTTGCCTCTAGAGCCCCTCTTTCCTCTCCTCAGTTGGTAACCACCAGTTTGTTCTCTGTATCTGTGAGTCTATTTCTGTTTTATTATATTAATTTATTAGTTCTAATATAAAAAAAGGAGAAAAAAGTGACCATAGACTGCATAATGAAAACCACTATACAGTCTCTTTCTCGTTAAACATTTGTCTTTTTCACATGTTATATGTGTAAACTTCCCTGGAAAAATTATGTTATTCCATTGATGACTGAATAAATGAAAGAATAAAAAAGGTTCAAAATTAAAAAAAAAAAGAATATGTGGTACACACACACACACACATCAGAATACTACTCAGCCATAAAAAAGAATGAAACTTTGCCATTTGCAGCAGCATGGCTGGAGCTGGAGGGTGTCATGCTTAATGAAATAAGTCAGGCAGAGAAAGACAAATACTGTATGATATCACTTTTATGTGGAGTCTAAAAAATAGATTTTCCCCTTGTCTTTGTTTATAAGCAAAAATATTGCTAAAGGCTCCAGTGGCTAAGGTTCTCTGCTCCCAAGACAGGGACCCCCAGTTCAGTCCCTGGTTGGAGAACTAGATCGGATGTGCTACAGCTAATAAGACTCCCACAACTAAAGATCCTGCATGCCATAACCAAGATTTGGTGCAGCCAAATAAATAAGTAAATATTAAAAACAATACTAAAGGTATCATCTAATGCTGCTCACTTTGTGGGACTGGTTAGAGACCCAGACCTCAGAAATCTGGCTCAGCCTCAAGTATCTTCAGTTTTGGGTACAGATGTCAAGAGTTCCTTAGAAGTGTTTTTTTTTCATTTTTTTCTTTAAAGAAAATCACTCAAATTTTATTCAGGTTTCATCAGTTGTTTCACTAATGTCTTTTTTCTGTTCCAAGAGCCAGTACAAGATAACCACATTTTCTTTAGAATGCTTTTTCTTTTATAAAGTAATTTTTGTTATTCCCATATTTTATAATAATTGCTAACTAGTAGAAATCCTGACCATGCTTGTGTGATGGTTATGGATTCCCCAACCCCTTCTTTGGGAGAACAGCAAAAATAATCCTATGGGATTCAGAGTCACACTGGCCTGAGTTTTAATTCTTAATTTTCTACTTAATTTTGTGGGGGTACCAATCAGGTTATCTAAACTCTCTAAACTTCAGTTTCATCTGTAATATGGTATTAATAATGATAAAAAAATAATACCTACCTCACTGAGTTGTAAGGACTAAATGTGAGTATACAGTGAACTATGATGATTCTTGGTGTTACTATTACTTACCATCTAATGACAATATTAAAGAAAAGAGAATTATCTAGAGAGCAGATGGTCAAAGATGATTTTAAAAATTGGGGGAGGAGAAATGGCATGGAAAAGCCACAAATTGGAAAAACTCACTCAAAAACAAGCCACATTTGATTACTGAGTAAAATTAAGAAGCTTTCCTATTTCTTGCCAGCATATTTAGATGAAAATGTGTAACATGGGGCCAGTTTTGTTACTTGGCATGTTTCTGGCCATTTGTTAAAAAAAAAAAAAAATATTTAGCAGCTGTTGTTCTGGGAGGCATATGGATGGATGACATTCTAAATTGTATTTTTCAGATGGAGAAACTGAGGCACCCCGTGTTTTTAATTGTTTTTCCACATCCATGAATTATTGCATTTGAAATGATAGCACCCAAGTATCTTCTGCCTTCCAGCTACGCGCTGCAGAAAGGAACTGTCAGTGGATGAGCTGGTAAAAATGGGGAGCTTCCCGTGAGTGAGGCCAGCTGAAGAGTCGTTCTTTTGTGTCTGGTACAGATGGCCAACTGGTAGTGCTGGGCTCCCCTCCCCTGCAGCCACCCACCCTCAAGTGACAGCTTTTTGCATTTCCTTGTCTAATTAAACCACCAACAGAGAATGCCAGTTATAGGCTTGCATGACACCTCTGAATATTAAGTAGGTTTTGTAATTAATTATTTTTTGAAAGGCTTGATCCTCCATAATTAAAAAAGAATCTTTGAGAATTAATAATAGGTGAACACGATAATGGACTAAAAACACCACGAGCAACAGCTTGGCAGGGAGGGAACAACTTTGCATCCAAGATAGTGTCTCTATTGATCAGCCTTGGATGGTCTGAATGCTCCCAATACTAACATCACGATGTGTTTCTTCTCTTTTCTATATTCCTGTGCACCCAAGTGGAACCAATTGTTCCTGCACAGGATAAGATATAAAAATGCAGATAACTTAAATAACTTACTGCCCAACAAGGCAGCCTGTGTCGTACATGAGAATGTATCGCAAGCAGCTGCCTGCCTCTTGTTGCCCTCTGGGTTAGTTAGGACAGCAGCGCTGTTCAGTAACTTTTTCGCCTTTTTGTGCTGGTGGGGACACTAAGGCCAGATGATGGATGCTGGTGAGATCTTGAAATTAGAGGCATGGAAAGAGCGCCTTTGATCAGGTGTTGTTATTCTCCTATGGCGAGCTTGTAGGGTGTGGCATAGCTGGCCCACCCCAGAGGACAGTCCAATATGCCACCGCTGTTTAGATGCAGGGTCTGCTATTTTGCCCTTGAGGAGGTGGGCAGCTGGGGAAGCAGGGACTTCGGCTGCTGGGGGATAGTCTGCCTCTGGGCCTGGTATTGTGTAATTTTGCCTTTTTTTGGTGAGGGCTTTTTTATTTTTATTGTTTAGTGTTGGCTGCGTAGGCTCTTAGTTGCAACCTGCAGGCTCAGTTGCCCCACTGCATGAAGGATCTTATTCCCTGTCAGTTCAATCAGTTCAGTCGCTCAGTTGTGTCCGACTCTTTGTGACCCCATGAATCGCAGCACGCCAGGCCTCCCTGTCCATCACCATCTCCCGGAGTTCACCCAGACTCATGTCCATCGAGTCTATGATGCCATCCAGCCATCTCATCCTCAGTCGTCCCCTTCTCCTCCTGCCCCCAATCCCTCCCAGCATCAGGGTCTTTTCCAGTGAGTCAACTCGTTGCATGAGGTGGCCAAAGTACTGGAGTTTCAGCTTTGGTGTCATTCCTTCCAAAGAAATCCCAGGGTTGATCTCCTTAGAATGGACTGGTTGGATCTCCTTGCAGTCCAAGGGACTCTCAAGAGTCTTCTCCAACACCACAGTTCAAAAGCATCAATTCTTCTGCACTCAGCCTTCTTCACAGTCCAACTCTCACATCCATACATGACCACAGGAAAAACCATACCCTTGACTAGACGGACCTTAGTCGGGAAAGTAATGTCTCTGCTTTTGAATATGCTATCTAGGTTGGTCATAACTTTTCTTCCAAGGAGTAAGCGTCTTTTAATTTCATGGCTGCAATCACCAGGGATCAAACCTGCCCTTCCTGCTTTGGAAGGTTGATTCTTAAGCACTGGGCCACCAGGGAAGCCTGAGTGGAGGCTTTTTAAGCTAAGTCTGTTCAGTCTAGATTGTTGACTACCAAAACTAGATAGTACAGGCATGCTGTAATTCATGGGGTCACAAAGAGTTGGACACGAATTATTGACTGGACAACTACCACCACAACATACGTTTAGCCAGAAACAGCTGGGGAAGGGAGGATGGAGTTAGGGGAGCAAAAATGGGAGAAGGATCATACTCACATTTTTATTTAAAGGAAACTTCCTGCCCTTTCTTTTTGCCAGGTCTTGTTCTCCTCCCATCTTCAACTGGAATTCTCAGGACAAGGACTGGCCACTTATCCTGATTTTTCATTTTTGTTTTAGTGGTTTGCACCAGTATTGTTTTGATTAGACTTCAGCATTGAGAACAGCAGGATCATGCCTCAGCAGAGTAGAGTTTTAGATCTGGAAGGTATCTTGGGAGTTCTGGACCAGCCATGGAAAGTCTTGAATCTTCAAGACTCTAAGAAGATTCCAAGGTGCCTTCCAGGGGTTTTGCTATCTGGCTGAGAGATTTAGATGTAAGGGTAATGTCTGAAACTCCAGTACTTTGGCCACCTCATGCGAAGAGTTGACTCATTGGAAAAGACTCTGATGCTGGGAGGGTTTGGGGGCAGGAGGAGAAGGGGATGACAGAGGATAAGATGGCTGAATGGCATCACTGACTCGATGGACTGAGTCTGAGTGAACTCTGGGAGTTGGTGATGGACAAGGAGGCCTGGCGTGCTGAGATTCATGGGGTCGCAAAGAGTTGGACATGACTGAGTGACTGAACTGAACTGAACTGAATGTCTGAAGATAGTTATCATCCTAATAATTAACCTGTACTGACTGATGAATACTCTATAAGCTTTGTCTTTTGACATTTTAGTTAATTTTTTAACAGGTAATAATCTGCATGTATCTTAGTAGGTAACACATCACAATGTATAACTGAGATATTTGATAAAAATTTTCCCTCTCCCCTCCACTGAGTTACCACCTCCCAAAGACACAAATAATAACTGCTTCCCATATGGCACTACTGATTAAGAATACTCCTGTCAATGCAGGAGATGTAAGAGATGTGGGTTCGGTCAGGAAGGTCCCCCAGAGGAAGGCATGGCAACCCACTCCAGTGTTCTTGCCTGGAGAATCCCATGGACAGAGAGGCCTGGCAGGCTACAGTTCATGAGATCACAAAGAGTCAAACACAGCTGAAGCAACTTAGCACGGATGTTCAGTTCAGTTCAGTCGCTCAGTTGTGTCCAACTCTTTGGGACTTCCATCACCAACTCCTGGAGTTTACCCAAACTCATGTCCATTGAGTCAGTGATGCCATCTAACTATCTCATCCTCTGTTGTCCCTTTCTTCTCCTGCCCCCAATCCCTCGCAGCATCAGGGTCTTTTCAAATGAGTCAGCTCTTCCCATCAGGTGGCCAAGGTATTGGAATTTCAGCTTCAGCATCAGTCCTTCCAGTGAACACTCAGGACTGATCTCCTTTAGGATGGACTGGTTGGATCTCCTTGTAGTCCAAGAGACTCTCAAGAGTCTTCTCTAACACCACAGTTCAAAAGCATCAATTCTTCAGCATTCAGCTTTCTTTAAAGTCTAATTCTCACATCCGTACATGACTATGTGTTCTTGCCTGGAGAATCCCATGGACAGAGAGGCCTGGCAGGCTACAGTTCATGAGATCACAAAGAGTCAAACACAGCTGAAGCAACTTAGCACGGATGTTCAGTTCAGTTCAGTCGCTCAGTTGTGTCCAACTCTTTGGGACTTCCATCACCAACTCCTGGAGTTTACCCAAACTCATGTCCATTGAGTCAGTGATGCCATCTAACTATCTCATCCTCTGTTGTCCCTTTCTTCTCCTGCCCCCAATCCCTCGCAGCATCAGGGTCTTTTCAAATGAGTCAGCTCTTCCCATCAGGTGGCCAAGGTATTGGAATTTCAGCTTCAGCATCAGTCCTTCCAGTGAACACTCAGGACTGATCTCCTTTAGGTGGACTGGTTGGATCTCCTTGTAGTCCAAGAGACTCTCAAGAGTCTTCTCTAACACCACAGTTCAAAAGCATCAATTCTTCAGCATTCAGCTTTCTTTAAAGTCTAATTCTCACATCCGTACATGACTACTGGAAAAACCATAGCTTTGACTAGACAGACCTTTGTTGACAAAGTAATGTCTCTGTTTTTCAATATGCTATCTAGGTTGGTCATAACTTTCCTTCCAAGGAGTAAGTGTCTTTTAATTTCATGGCTGCAATCACCATCTGCAGTGATTTTGGAGCCCAAAAAAATAAAGTCTCTCACTCTTTCCACTGTTTCCTCATCTATTTGCCATGAAGTGATGGGACCGGATGCTATGATCTTAGTTTTCTGAATGTTGAGCTTTAAGCCAACTTTTTCACTTTCCTCTTTCACTTTCATCAAGAAGCTCTTTAGTTGTTCTTCTCTTCCTGCCATAAAGGTGGTGTCATCTGCATATCTGAGGTTGTTATTTCTCCTGGCAATCTTGATTCCAGCTTCTGCTTCCTCCAGCCCAGCATTTCTCATGATGTACTCTGCATATAAGTTAAACAAGCAGGGTGACAATATACAGCCTTGACGTACTTCTTTTCCAATTTGGAACCAGTCTGTTTTTCCATGTCCAGTTCTAACTGTTGCTTCCTGACCTGCATACAGCTTTCTCGAGAGGCAGGTCAGGTGGTCTGGTATTCCCATCTCTCAGAATTTTCCACAGTTTATTGTGATCCACACAGTCAAAGGCTTTGGCATAGTCAATGTACACTATCCATTTATTGTATATCTTCTCAGATTTTTGGAGAAAAAAATGTGTTGGAGAAGACTCTTGAGAGTCCCGTGGACTACAGGGAGATCAAACCAGTCCATCCTAAAGGAAATCAGTCCTGAAGATTCATTGGAAGGACTGATGCTGAAGCTGAAGCTCTAGTACTTTGGCCATCTGATGTGAAGAACTGACTCATTAGTTCCCCTGATACTGGGGAAGATTGAAGGCCAGAGGAGAGGGGATGACAGAGGATGAGATGGTTGGGTGGCATCATCCACTCTATGGACATTAGTTTGAGCAGGCTCCGGGAGTTGGTAATGGACAGGGAAGCCTGGCATGCTGCAGCCCATGGGGTCGCAAAGAGTTGGACATGACTGAGCGACTGAACTGAACTAACTGAACTCAGATTTTTATGCATAAACAAGAAAATCTGAATATAAACATATATATTTTCCATTTCCTGGCCAAGTGGTAACACATTACACATTGTTCTTTGTTTCATGTATTGTTTTTACTTAATTCTCACAGCAGTCTTATGTGGAATGAGCTATTATTACCCCATTTTACGATTAGAATTAAGCTCTAGCTGAGTAACTTGCCCAGGGCAATGTAGCAGGGTGGAGGCACTGGGATAACTCCCGACTGTCTAACTTGATCAGCCGTGATCTCAATCACTAGCCTGTCCTGCCTGGCTGGGACTGGTGTGGACTCCCAGGAGTGCCTGCTGATTTGCACAAATTCCCTGGAGGCTCAGCTCAATGCTGGCTCCTAACCACAGACTCTAGCCAACAAATGCAGAAAGGTGGCAAAACTTCGTTCTGAATCAGTTGGCATTTCTTTCTCTTCAATGAAGTAATGATTTTTTTTTTTTTTGTGGCCAAATACATATAACAAAATCAGCCATTCCATGGACATTGGAGCCTGGCAGGGTACAGTCCATGGGGTCGCTGGAGTCAGACACAACTTAGTGACTAAACAACAACAAACCATTTTAAAGTGTGCACTTTAGTGGCATTAAGTTGACATAATTCTGAAACCAGTCTCCAAAACTCATTTCATCTTTCTAAGCTGAAATTCTGAATCCTTTAGACAACAACTCGCCATGTGTCTCCCCACAGTGACCCGGCCCCTGGTAACCTTGGTCCTACTTTCTGTCTCTGAGTTTGACTGCTCTTAGGGACCTCAGGTAAGCGGGATGATATTGTATTTGTCTTTTTGTGATAGGCTTATTTTGCTTAGCATAGTGTCCTCAAGTTTTGTCGTGCTGCAGTGTGTGCTTTTGTTTTTAAGGCAGGATAACATTCCATTGTTTGTAAGCACAGCGTTTTGTTTATTCATCCACCCCTTGGTGGGCACTTGAATTGCTTCCACTTTCTGGCTGTGGTGAATAATGCCGCTGTGAACATAAATGCACTCGTATCTGTTGTGCTTCTGCTTTCAGTTCTTTTGGAATTGTTGGATCATATAGTAGGTCTGGAGGAGGAAATGGCAACCCACTCCAGTATTCTTGCCTGGAGAGTCCCACGGACAGAGGAGCCTGGAGGGCTATACCATGGCGTTGCAAAGAGTCGGACACGACCAAAGTGACTTAGCGCATAGTAGTTCTGGGCTTCTGTGGCTCAGATCGTAAAGAATCCACCTGCAATGTGGGAGACCTGGGTTTGGTCCTTCAGTTGGGAAGATCCCCTGGAGGAGGGCAGGGCAACCCACTTCAGTATTCTTGCCTGGACAATTCCATGGGACAGAGGAGCCTGACTGGCTACAGTCCATGGGATTGCAGAGTTGGACACGACTGAAGTGACTAAGCGTGTGCACACACACACACACACACACAGAGGGTAGTTTCTACTTTTAATATTTTGCAGAAATGCCGCACTATTTTCAATTTTGCCTTTTCCAGTAGGGCAAGGATTCAGTTTCTCCACATGCTTGCCAGCATTTGTTATTTTCTTTTTTCTTTTATTGCTAGTAATCATCCTAATGGACATGAGATGGCATTTCTTTGATAACACGTTAATTCTTGTATTGGTCCACCTGCCAAAGAATTCAGAGTTCTCACTTACTGTCCCTCTTGCAGGAGGCGAGGAAAGGGCTGTGAAGGAACAACAAGCCTGGAGGCCAAGTGAGGCTGGTGCTCAGCTCAGTAGACCTGACCCTCCCCCGACCTGGGTCCTTGGTGACCTCACTCTGGGCTTCACTATGGCTGCATCTTCACGCTGGTTATTCCTCAGCAGGTTTTCTTGACCTTTGCCAAAAAGACCAGAATGGGCTCCCAGAATGCGAGGAAACCTTCCCATCTCGTAGATAACTCACATTACTTATCCCTTCTTCCTGGGTGGTTGCTTGCCTTGTTAAAGTGGGAGGCTTTTTAAATCTAGTAACACTTTCATTCAATAAGCCAAGTCACTGTTAGGTGTCCACCCTCCAGTTTACACTGTCCTTTGTTTTATCCTCTCCAGGAAGAAGATGGGGATGTTCTTGTCCCACAGTGTAATATGCAAGATGTATCACGTCTCATGCGGGCTCCCCAGATAAGTGACTCAGTCTGACATGTTAGATGAGCCATTTTTTCCCTCCAGCTCCTAGCCCCGGGCTCTCTGGAAGTGTTTCTTGGAATAATTAGTTAGTTTTAGTTACTCATGGTTCAGGTATGGCCTCTGTTTGTCTGTGTTCCCAGCTGTGTTCCCCACATCCAATTCAAGGCTTAGCTGCCCCAGGGACGGGGGCGCCTGGTGGGCTGCCGTCTATGGGGTTGCACAGAGTTGGACACGACTGAAGCGACTTAGCACCAGCAGCAGCAGCAGGGAGGAGCAGTGCGCCTTCGTTTGCGATGTCATCCATTCTTCAGCCGCCTTCCGTACACCCTTAAAGGCTGTGTTTTCTTAGTCATGTCCAGCTCTTTGTGATCTTATGTACTGTAGCCCACCAGGTTCTTCTGTCCATAGAGTTTTCCAGGCAAGAATACTGAAGTGGGTTGCCATACCCTCCATCAGGGAATCTTCTCGACTCAGGGATAGATCCTGTCTCTCTTGTGTCTCCTGCTTTAGCAGGCATTTTCTTTACCACTAGTGCCACCTGGGAAGCCCTGAAGGCTGTATAACCATTAAAAAAATAACCATTAAAAAATAAATGCTTTTTCTAAATACAAAAGCAAGCACATGTTTAAAGCAGAAAACTTGGAAAAGGAAGAAAAACACACCACTCTAAATGTTGTAGTGCATAGGATCATAACACAGGTATTATTGTATAATCTGCCACTTTGCTTAAAAGATAGTGCAATCTTTCTACAATAACAAATATTTCTTACCATATGAATTTTAATGATAATCTTCATGGCATAATATGGATATTCTATACTTGATTTAAGAAGTTATTGTTGGACTTTTAGACAGTATCCTCTTGACTGTTAGAAGCTTTCAAGAACATATTGGTGCATATACATATGAAACATGTTATTTTTAAATACTATTTTTTTGAAAGATATATGGGAAGATCTGTTTTATTACTGGTGACCCTGACTCCACAAGGAAGTGGGTTGACCATTAGGGACAAATACTACACCGTGTAGGAATAAATACTATTTACAGGAAGTGGAAGAGGGTGCCTTCCCTTGGAGTTAGGACAAAGAGTGTCTGGGCAGTGATAGCAACTCCAGAGAACTTGGAACAACAATAACATCATTATTGTTTTGCCAATTTCATTTGACACCAGTGTTCTAAAATGTTCAGGTTGCTCTGTTTAATCCTGCCTTGCTGTTTATGGTCCCGATTAGTGGAATCTTTGGAAATAAGTCTCTAGCAAATCAAGCCAATAGCCTCAAAATGTAGATCTCTCCCTTTGTTTGATTGTTTGTTTTGTGAGATGTTCGATGATCATTTCAGTTCGTTTCTGTTTCTGAAGTAGCCTCTATTTCCCCAGGACATTTCTTTAGTTCTTACTGCAAGCACAAAGAGTATCATATCATTGTTATTCTCATTGTTATTCTGGGTGTTATTCCTCTCCCTTGGTGATTTACCGCAGACAGTCCTGGCTTTTCTTTTGCCCTAACACATTCCTGAAGAGTATGTCCTCAAGCAGATTTTTAAAAATCATATTTTCTAATGAGAATAACACAATTGAAAACCTGCAAGTTCATACCAAATAACTTAGAATCAAATAAAACATAGGTATGGCAAGTTATATGTCATTAAAACCAAGAAACATCTTTCTGTATTTTTTTCTAAATCTTCTTCAGAGCTATCAGAGGCATTCAAAGTACTTGCACTAATTCAGGTCATACAAAGTAAGCATAAATATACAGCATATATTGTATATTCAAAGGGCCCAAGTGTACATAGAAAGTACAGATAGAGAGTATAAGAACATAATTCCACAACATGATCACTTTAGCCCACATCTAGATCTTTTGGGCTGAAGAAACCTGAGAATGTTCTATCCTGCCTCACTTGATGGCTAAGGAAAGTGGGTCCCACAGCATTAAGTGACCTGCTAACGGTCTCCATGCTGACATTAATTCAACATGTAATTAATGACAGTTTTGCCTCCTTTCTGAGATGTAAAGTAGGTTGTGTTGGGTGCTTACAGCATTTCCCTTCAGGAGGACTGAAGACCTATTGCTCCAACCACTAGGAGAACAGGCGGTGGACAGTTACCAGCTGAATTTCTCTCCTGGCGCTTGCACTGGGCTGGGAAAAGCCTCTTTATCCAAGGGCAGCTCCCATCTGATGGCTGCGCTGCCTGGTTGATGTAGAGATATAAAGGCCTGGCCCCCCAGCCCCAACTGAGACAACCCTGAAGGGCCAGTAGATCAGCTGAAGCCTGTGTTGTCCCTGCATGTGGTCCAGTTTTTCTCTCTGCCAGTGGTCCTTCCTTCCCTTTGGATACTGATCCTGAGAGCACTTTCTAATAAATACCCTGAAGGCAAACTCCATTTCAGAGTGCACCTCTCAGGGAGCTGAACTGTGAGGTTAAGCAAACCTTTTGGGGATATTTGGGATCAACAAGTCTTTCAAAAATGTGTAGCATGAAGTTTGAACTGATGCCTTATTTTTTATATACTGTTTGTAAATTTTCTCAGAGAGTAAACAGAGGTTAACTCTGTTAACTCAAGTTGGAATATATGTATACATGTATATTGTATTAATCAGTTCAGTTCAGCTGCTCAGTCATGTCTGACTCTTTGTGACCCCATGGATTGCAACACGCCAGGCCTTGCTGTCCATCACCAACTCCCAGAGTCTACCCAAAACCGTGTCCATTGAGTCAGTAATGCCATCCAACCATCTCATCCTCTGTCACCTCCTTCTCCTCCTGCCTTCAATCTTTCCCAGCATCAGGGTCTTTTTAATGAGTCAGTTCTTTGCCTCAGTTGGCCAAAGTATTAGAGTTTCAGCTTCATCATCAGTCCTTTCAATGAATATTCAGGACTGATTTCCTTTAGGATGGACTGATTGGATCTCCTTGGAGTTCAAGAGACTCTCAAGAGTGTTCTCCAACACCATAGTTCAAAAGCACCAATTCTTTAGCACTCAGCTTTCTTTACAGTCCATCTCTCACATCCATACATGACTACTGGAAAAACCATAGCTTTGACTAGACAGACCTTTGTTGGCAAAGTAATGTCTCTGCTTTTTAATAGGCTGTCTAGGTTGGTCATAGCTTTTCTTCCAAGGAGCAAGCATCTTTTAATTTCATGGCTGCAGTCACCATCTGCAGTGATTTTGGAGCCCCTAAAAATAAAGTCTCACTGTTTCCACTGTTTCCCTATCTATTTGCCATGAAGTGATGGGACCGGATGCCATGATCTTCGTTTTCTGAATGTTGAGCTTTAAGCCAACTTTTTCACTCTCCTCTTTCACTTTCATCAAGAGACTCTTTAGTTCTTCACTTTCTGTCATAAGGGTGGGGTCATCTACATATCTGAGGTTATTGATATTTCTCCCAGCAGTCTTGATTCCAGCTTGTGCTTCCTGCAGCTCAGCATTTCTTATGATGTACTCTTCATATGAGTTAAATGAGCAGGGTGACAATATACAGCCTTGACGTACTCCATTCCCTATTTGGAACCAGTCTGTTGTTCCATGTCCAGTTCTAACTGTTGCTTCCTGACCTGCATACAGATTTCTCAGGAGGCAGGTCAGGTGGTCTGGTATTCCAACTAATACATATATTTCTGAACATATTGCAGCATTTTAATAAGGACTTTAGTTTGGAAAGGACCTATCTTTATCTTTATTGAAGTATAGTTGATTTACAGTATTTAGTTAGTTTCAGGTGTATAGCAAAGTGATTTAGTTATACATATATATATTCAGATTATTTTCCACTATAGATTGTTACAAGATACTCAATAGTTTCCTCTGCTATCGAAATCCTTGTTATGTATCTATTTTATGTGTAATAGTTTGTATCTGTTAATCACATACTACTAATTTATCTCTTCCTCCTCTCTTTCCCCTTTGGTAACCACAAGTTTGTTTTCTATGTCTGTGAATCTGCTTCTATGTTGTATATAGGTTCATTTGTATTATTTTTTAGACTTCATATATAAATAGTATCATATAATACTTGTCTTCGTCTGACTTACTTCACTGAGTATAATATTTTTTAGGCCTACCCATGTTGCTGCAAGTGGCATTATGTCATTAACTTTTTCATGGCTGAGTAATATTTCACTGTGTGTGTGTGTATGTGTGTGTGTGTGCTGTGAACACTGGGGTGCATGTATCTTTTTGAATTATGATTTTAATTTTTTATGGATATATACCCTGGAGTGGTAATGTATATATAACCTAGATCATATGGTGGCTATATTTTTAGTTTTTTAGAAGCCTTGATACTATTCTTCATAGTGGCTGTAGCAGTTTACATTCCCACCAACAGTGTACAAGGGTTTGGTTTTCTCCAAACCCTCTCTAGCATTTGTTTTTAATATTTGCAGACTTTTTGATGATGGTTATTTTGAACAGTGTAAAGTTAGTCACTCAGTCATTTCCAACTCTTTGCGACGCTATGGACTGTAGCCTGCCAGGTTCCTCTGTCCATGGAATTCTCCAGGCAAGACGTGATACCTCATTGTAGTTTTGATTTGCATTTCTCTAATAATTAGTGTTTTGAGTACACTTTAATTTATTTGTTGGCTATCTGTGTGTTTTCTTTTGAGAAATGTCTAGTTAGGCCTCCTGCCCATTTTTTGATTGGGTTGTTTGTCTCTTTGATATTGAATTGTATGAGCTATTTGTATATTTTGGATATTAACCCCATTTTCTCCCATTCAGTAGGCTGTCTTAGAAAAGACATATCTTGCTTATTTTTTTATTCTTCCCTTTCTCTCCCAACAAATTCACAGCCTAATTAAAGGGAGATGAAAATTCCCCAAGTTTTGTGTTTGAGAGAGAGGGATGACTGGTGAGAATAAGGAGATGAAAGAAAATAAAGAGATGATTTTATGGAAATTAAATCTGAAGATTAAAGAAATAAAAAACATAGAATGATGTATTAATAACAAATATTCATATATTTATTACACAAAATTAATATGTTGTAAATTGTCATGATTTGATCTTTTTAAAAAATAAGTGATAGAAATTTATTTCTCACTGTTCCAGGGGCTGAAAATTCCAAGATCAGGGTGCTGGTAGGTTCAGTGTGTGGTGACAGTCCGTTTCCTGGTTCATAGATAGTTGTCTTTTTGCTGTGTCCTCACTTGGCAGAAGGGCCAAGGGAGTTCTCTGAGATCTCTCATTTTTTTTCCTTTTGAACTTTTTAGCCGATTAACAATGTTATGATAGTTTCAGGTAAACAATGAAGGGACTCAGCCGTACATAAACATGTAACCCGTTCTCACCAAAACTCCTCCTCTGATCCAGGCTGCCACGTAACATTGAGCAGAGTTCCATGTGCTATAGAATAGGTCCTTGTTGGTTATCTTTTTTAAATGTAGCAGTGTATACATGCGGAGAAGGCAATGGCACCCCACTCCAGTGTTCTTGCCTGGAGAATCCCAGGGATGGGGGAGCCTGGTGGGCTGCTGTCTATGGTGTCGCACAGAGCAGGACACAACTGAAGCGACTTAGCAGCAGCAGCAGCAGCACTGTGTACATGACTACCCCAAACTCCCTAAATATCCCTTCCCCCTAGTAACCATAAGTTTGTTTAGAATTCTGTGAGTCTCTTTCTGATTTGCAAGTAAGTTCGTTTATGTAATTTCTTTTTAGATTCCACATATAAGGGATGTCATACGATATTTCTCCCTCTCTCTCTGACTTACTTAATTCAGAATGACACTCTCTAGGTCCATCCAAATATGAAATAAAAGGTAGAGACAGAGCCCTTAGGATTTTCTCTTACCAATACTGCAGATCTCATCCTGTTTGCGCTCAGTGTTTGGCTGAATCACTAGCCACACCGCAGCGGTTTTTGACATCAGAAACACCAAGGGCGTAAACGTGGACAGGATAGCATCCAATGAACAGGGTGATGAAATGAATGTTGAAAGCAGAGCACATCTTCCTGGTATGTGGACGTTTATTGTAATGGAGTCGGGAAGGTACAAATTGAAATCTAGATGGTGCAACTGCAGAGAACAAACCCTTGGGGAGTAGAGCTCGCTCTCTCATTTTTAAATAATGTAGACAGGAGCATTTTAAAAGTCTTCTGAATCTCTGGATGTTGAATGGCTTGTGTAAAGGGCTTTGGAATTCATGATGAAATTTACCAGCAACTCCTCATTTCCCAAACAAGATTTCCTCTTCCTTCCTTGCTTCAGTAAACTTATTGCCAAATCACCTGAGTCAGAGACCTGGAAGTCTCCCCAGAATTCTCCTGATCTGAGGACACCCAGTTCAGAATCATTCAGATCCATCCCTTCCTCTTCATGCTGGCTTCTCCAGTCCTTATCTGGAATCTCATTGGGTCTGGGTTGGACTGTTACAGAAGTCTCCTGAGTGGTCTTGATACATTTCACCATGGTGCCCTACCATCAGCCCCGACCCAGCTCAGAAGCAAGAGTCACACCACCACAAGTGAGGTCTTCCTAAAAGGCGATTCTGGCATTGCATTCTTGAAAAGGAAAATCCATAGCCATTTACCATTGCTCAATAAATTAACTCAAGATACTCCGTGAGGCGTTCTTGCTCTCCACATCCTGGCCTCTGACCTTCAGCTTCATGCAGCATCCTTCCCTCCCTGCCACGCTTCACGCTTCATCATTTAGTGATGCTCAACTGCTTAGATACCCCAGACCAACTATGTCACGCTTTCTTGTCTTTGCGCATGCCTCTTCCTTGTCTTGAACTAAATCCATCCTTGCTCCTATTTCTTCAGCTGGCAAACTCCCACTCACACTTTTTAAAAAATAGCCCTGGTGGTTGAGCTAAATAAATAATAATAAATAATACAAATTTAAATTTATTTTATTTAAACTTTTATTTTTAATGTCTTAATCGCCACACATGAGCTTCTCCTTAGTTGTAGAGCGCAGGCTCAGTAGTTGTGGGTAAGGGCTTAGTTGCCCCGGAGCACGTAGAAGTGCAGTTCCCCGGCCAGGGATCAAACCTGCCTCGCCTGCATTGGAAGACAGATTCTTAACCACCGGACCACCAGTGAAGTCCCTCCGACTCAAACTTTGAGGCTCAACATTGCATATTCTCCTTGAGGAAATCTTCCACAATTTCTTTCAGCAGATTTGACTGTCTCTTTTTGTCTGCCCTTTATAACCTGATGACTTCTCTGGTGACTCAGACAGTAAAGTGTCTTTCTACAATATGGGAGACCTGGGTTCGATCCCTGGTTCGAGAAGTTCCCTGGAGAAGGAAATGGCAACCCACTCCAGTACTATTGCCTAGAAAATCCCATGGATGGAGGAGCTTGGTGTCCATGGGGTCGCAAAGAATTGGACACGACCGAGCGACTTCACTTTATAATCTGATGTGAACTCCAAAATGAAGTGAAGTGAAAGTGAAAGTCACTCAGTTGTGTCTGACTCTTTGCAAACCCAGAACTATTCAGTCCATGGAATTCTCCAGGCCAGAATACTGCAGTGGGTAGCTGTTCCCATCTCCAGGGGATCTTCCCAACCCAGGGATCAAACCCAGGTCTCCTGTGTTACAGGTGGATTCTTTACAGTCTGAGCCACAAGGGATGCCCAAGAATACTGGAGTGAGTAGTCTATCCCTCTCCAGTGCATCTTCCTGACTCAGGAGTCGAACCAGCGTCTCCTGCATTGCAGGTGGATTCTTTACCAGCTCTACCAGGGAAGCGATGTGAACTCTAAATCCTATTAAACCCCGCATCCCAGCATTGAACACAGTGCTTGGCTTCATAAATGCTACTCTTCATAAATGCTTCTGAGTATTTGTTGAGTGCTGGCTCAATGCATCTGGGAAGGGGGTTGAATGCAGAGCACTGGGTGGGTGGTGAGACCTTCTGTGTGTGGCCTGCAGGTTGCTGGATGGAGAGTGAGTGGAATGAGCTGGGGCATCTCCAGCACAGTTGTGTCACCTGCAGGGGTCTCTTCCCTAAGAAGGTGCTAGTTAGGTTTTGAGTCTTTACTGAATCTCTGCGAGCCTCCTGGGCTCACACAGGCTAGATCACTGGGGCTGGGAGAGATTGTGGGAACTATGTCATTGGGTGAGTGGAAGGGAAAGGTAAGGTGGTAACTGGAACAAGAGATGGTTGAACGCTGCTGGAGTGCCCAAGAACAGTAGCATGTTTTGCTTGGAAGGGACCAATGGGGAGCCATTTTCTTCCCCCTACTCTTCAGCTTCCTGTCCCACTCTTTCCCTTACTTCCCTTTTCATTTCTCTTTTTGTCAATATCCTCTGCCTCTTTCCTTCAGTTTTGGCAGACATGTTACATTTTATGTCCCAAAGAACCATTTACTAATAGTGGCACAGAGAAAGAAAGGTAGAGAAAAATCTGGAGAAGTGCAAAATAAATTTGGGCTTAAGAGGAGGGTTGAAATTAAAGAGATGACAAGTAAAGTGGTTCATTCATTAAGTTGGGCAGCACGAGCCTTAAATCAATTGTAAATCAAGCACTCGCATTATGTGAGGCATGTTGCCTTGGTGCATAAATCAAGTCACATTATCGCCGCTGAAATAGAGTACAAGTTCAAGATGCTGGGTTATGAACCCAAATAGGGAGATATATAGTGTTGGGTGATACAGCGCCATGCTGAGTGTCTCCCTCGACCCTGTCAGTCATGCATAAGATACTGAGTTTCTTTGGTCACTGGTGGATCAAAATTTGCATAAGGTATTTACGGCTTCTTGTGAAGAGTTTGCAAGCTAAAGACTAATACTAAACACTAGGGCATCGGTATTACCGGTAAAACTACCAGTGCTGGAATTAAAGCCTGGCAGAATTTTCATGCCATTGAATTTATGGTGTCTTTGAAGGAGCTATTTTCTGTGTTTAGTTTAAAATATGTTCACAGGCCAGGCCGTCATTTCAGCCTCTTTTTCTCACAACACAGGCCTTTGACCTACATTAGAAAAACCTAGGTGCTTGCTTTGGTCTGGATTCTCGGGCCTCCCCACTCAGATCTACACAAGCAGGATGCCAGTGAGTGGGTGCTGGGACTCTGCAGTTTGCTTTAAGGCCACCAGGGTTTTCTGCAGCAGGTCCACACGCAGAGCCTGCTGACTACGTTATGAAAGGGATACTTAGTGTCTGGTTCGCATGGACCAAAGTGATGAAACATCACGTCGGCTCCAGATCACATTGGCTGGAAGATGTGGTGTGCTATCAGCAGTTAGAGGTGATGCCATTTGTGTCACACAGATGGGAAACCCTTTGACCCAGCGATGGGCAGGGGCGCCTAGGTAGCCATGGGAACCCTTCCCTGCTGAGATGACAAAGCAGTGGCTTGAACAGTGTCCATGACCCTGGAGGGTCCCCTGGCAGAGGGTCTTAATCGCAATTGTATTTGGCTGCCTGGCTCACACTTGGGAAGTTTATTTTTTTAGAGTGTAATCCTGACCTTGAACAAAATCGCACAGGGAAGCAGTCTGTTTTGTAGGCTGTGAACTGCATCCAGACACAGCCAAATTTATCTGCGGTTCTGTACAGTTCCTGAGCCTTCAGCTAGCCAGCTCTTCTGCCACTGCAGGGAAGCAGATCTGCAGGAAAGCTTTGGGCCCAAATGCACTGGTAGCTGTCCTGCCATATCTTGGTGCATGGAATACAAATTCATATTATGATACCCCTTCATGTCATTCAGCCCATTTGATGGTACTGCAGAAATATTTAAACATATTTTCCTGGTCTGAGCCACTCTCCTTCTGATAACTTAGGACATCTCTATATCTTTCTGTGTGTGTGTGTGTGTGTGTGTGTGTGTGTGTGTGTATGTATGTGCTAAATTGCTTCAGTCATGTCTGACTCTTTGCAAACCTGGGCTACAGTCCGCCAGGCTCCTCTGTCCATGGGGATTCTCCAGGCAAGAATACTGGAGTGGTTGGTTTGCCGTGCTCTCCTCTAGGGGTTCTTCCCCACCCAGGGATCAAACCTGTGTCTCTATGTCTCCTGCATTGGCGGGCGGTTTTTTTTACCACTAGTGTCACGTGGGACGCCCCATCTTTCTGTCTATATCAATATAATTCTTAATTCAGTATGCCATTGAAAATGCGCCACCACCCCCACCGATTTGAATTGATAGACACATAACTGTCTGTGATACTCACCGGATGTCTTGGAAAAGCATACTGGATTTGTTCCAAGAAATCTTCAGGTTACTCGAGCTTTGAGCTTCCGGGAGTATGTGAAGACTTACTGCTGATTCTGAAAGTGGTTGTTTATCTATTGTACCCCTCCCCTCTAGATTCATCATTGTTGGACTGCTTGTTTGGACTCTGAGTGTTCCTATCTGGCTACCAAGTAACACGTTGGTGGTGCCCTTGAGGACTTGAACATGTTGCCATGCTGACCTCAATGAGCCCAGCAGCTCTGTCCCTGCACCTGTCTGGTTAGAACCTTCCTGCAGACTCAGGATTGTCATGCTTGTAACACGCTTTTGTGGCCCCAGCAGGGATGCCCAAACTTAGCTGGATGGGAGGATAAAGAAGGCAGAGAGTAAAAGGCCTCTGATCAGGGGATCTGATGGTCTTGCCTATTGGTTCTGGGTTCTTGCTTTTATCTCTAAGATTCAGGACCTCATCTCTCCAGAGCTGTGGCACCTACCAGTGCCTCCCAGCCTTAACTGAATTCTCTGGGATGCACCGCTGATTGTAAGACTGATTTTTGCAGCCTCGTTCTCTTGACCTTCATCTTGTACCTCTAGTATCTATCAGATCTCCACCTGACAAAGCAGGCCTCTAGTAGTGACTCTTCCTGGCTTTCTGGGTTCAGTTTCCACCGGAACCTAGAACTTATCTAAACCTTGACTTAAGCTCTATATGGGCGGGCATTATGTTGATTTGCTATTTCCTATAACAGTTGCTCAATAAATGCCAGCCACATGTTGAATGAAGCTGTGTAAAGACTTCTGTTTTTAAAAAGTAATTATAAATTATAGGAGTGGGAACCTGGAAAGAAATTTATTTGAATGAAGAACATGAAAGTTGTGATTCTCTTTCTCCTGTTTATAGTAATTCCTGGTGCCCCTGCTGTTATCAAGAGATTTTCCCCATGTTTTTTTTTAGCTCTTTTAGGAATAACAGATAATATTGCTTTGCTGATCTAAGATACGGATTTCCTTCTTTTAATATGAACTGTGGACAGAAGAAGGACAAACAGCTTCTCCAAATCAGGGACTTAAACTGAACAGTTCTGGAGTC
The DNA here is from genome assembly GCA_006408695.1 of Aepyceros melampus. Lineage (NCBI taxonomy): Eukaryota > Metazoa > Chordata > Mammalia > Artiodactyla > Bovidae > Aepyceros > Aepyceros melampus. The sequence goes on along the minus strand of SJXQ01003912.1, from coordinate 103,234 downwards.
TAAAATTTACAAGAGGCCATTATAATTAATACTCCTGACTCCAGGGACTTTCCTGGTAGTCCAGGGGTTAAGACTTTGCCTTCCAATGAAGGAGTGCAGGCTCAATCCCTATTTGGGGAGCTAGGATCCCACATTCTCTGTGGCTAAAAAGCCAAGATGTTAAACAGAAGCAATATTGTAACAAATTCAATAAAGACTTAAAAAATGGTCCACATGAAAGAAAAATACTTCTGACTCTGAAACACTTTTTTTTTTTTTTTTATCCTCGGCCACCCCTCCTCCCTTAAACTCACATTATCATAAGAGCAACTTTTCCACAAAAATTCTTGATACATGTTATCAAACCAGAATGAAGTCAGTAAGGACACATTTTTTCCTCAAGTCTTGTTTGTTGTAAAATAATAAGAAAAATCTTTTATGATCTTACTGCCTTAACTAAATCAACTACTTGCCTCTATGTTTCCTCAGACTGGAATATTTGTCTTATCTGAATGAAAGCCCAGGCTGAACTAGGGTAGTGCCATTTTGTCTTATGTATTTTAAACTCTGGTTTGGCTTGCCTTCTTAGTAGTCACTTCAGCTTGTCAAAGACTTCCTGAGGCTGATATCACTATGAAAACTTTGCATAGACTGTTCTATTTTTCCTAAATAGAAGGAACTAGATAAAGCATGTGGACAGTTGAGACGAAGCCAAACTCTGGATAAGAGCACATGTTTTGACATAGATTTTTTAAAAAATGTATTTATTTTTAATTGAAGGATAATTACTTTACAATATTGCATTGGTTTCTGCCATGCATCAACATGAATCAGCCATAAGTATACATGTGTCCCCGCCCTCTTGGACCTCCCTCCCTGCTCCCACCTCTTCCCACCCCTCCAGATTGTTATTGAGCCCTAGTCTGAGTCATACAGCCAATTCCCACTTGCTATCTATTTTGCATATGGTAGTGTATATGTTTCCATGCCACTCCACGATTTTTTAAAAATCAGGTGGACTCTTTTTATTTTAAAATTTATTATTTGTTGCTCTGGGTCTTCATTGCTGCGTGCGGGTTTCTCTAGTGATGAGCGGGGGCTGCTCTTCGTTGCGGTGCCTGGGCTTCTCATCGCAGAGGCGTCTCTTATTGTGGAGCACGCGCTCTAGGTGCGTGGGCTTCAGTAGCTGCAGACACGGGCTCAGTAGTTGCGGCACCCGGGCCCAGGTGCTCTGCGGCATTTACGTAGATTTTTAAAAGAACAGACTATACTTTGAGATGGAAGAGGCCAGTGAACATTCAGTTGGTCTCTGCTGTGTGTTCATGAGGAGGAAAGATGGCGGGAAGAGGGTTCTCATATCTGATCTTAGGACAGCTCTACAGGGCCAGCAGCATGGTAGCGGTTCCGTTGCCCGTGTTTCCTTCTTTGAGCCTCTTGGCAGTTTTGTGATGTAGATGGATAGGTAAGATGGGTCACTAAGCTTGTCTTCTATATGAGAAATTGATGCTCTGAATGTTGCTACGTCTCATTCAGCAAATAAGTGTCAGAGTTGAAAATCAGACTTAGATCTTTTGATGATGAATTTTGCTCCTTTCCACACACCAGCTCCTGGAATAGTGCCTGTTATGTGTTCTTTCTGGAGCTATGAGCAGGCCAGCTAATCTCTATTGTGGATTGCCTGAAGACGCGGGCTGGTGTGAGGTATTTGCCTTTTCCTCAGTTTTGTTTTTGGTTTCTTCTCTTAATATTTTTTCAAGATGATTTCCCTAGCATACTGTTACTTATGTGGTCCAAATTTGTGAATAAATATTAGAGCCTTACCTGCCTGGAATTAATTCAAATAAAGTCATATCTTTTATATAAACATAAGTCAAAGTAAAGAGAAATCTGAAGCATGTTCAAGGGGTTTGGTTTTCCTTCTTTGGCTACTTTAGATTTGGGATGTCTCTGACAGGAAGTAGGATGGAGGCCTCATGGAACTGCCAAAATATATAGTTTTTCTTTAAATTCCTCAAGGAGTATGACTTGTGTTTCCTTCCTGTGGGAGGAAAAGACATTAAAGCAGATGTTTCTAAAGCTCCTTGGAAGGAAAGCTATTTCAAACCTAGACAGTGTATTAAAAGGCAGAAACATCACTTTGCCATCAAAGGTGTGTACAGTCACAGCTATAGTTTTTCCAGTACTCATGTACAGATGTGAGAGCTGGACAATAAAGAAGGCAGAGCACCGAAGAATTGACGCTTTCAAGTTGTGATGTTGGGGAAGACTCTTGAGAGTCCCTGGGACAGCAAGGTGATCAAAACAGTCAGTCCTAAAGGAAATCAACCCTGGATATTCATTGGAATCTCTAATACTTTGGCCACCTGATGTGAGAGCTGATTCATTGGAAAAGACCCTGATGCTGGGAAAGACTGAGGGTAGGAGGAGAAAGAGGTGACAGAGGATGAGATGGTTGGATGGCACCACTGACTTGATGGACATGAGTTTGAGCAAGCTCCAGGAGATGGTGAAGGACAGGGAATCCTGGCGTGCTGCAGTCCATGGAGTTGCAGAGTTAGACACCACCTAGCGACTGAACAACAATATTTTTTAGGTAATACTTTAAATTTTATTTATTTATTTATTTTATTAAAATTCTTGTTTGTACTTGTTCACTACTGTTACCTGCAATTATGAATTCCAAAAAGCTTTGACAATCCTAATTTTTTCCCCAGAAGTTTAATGCAGACTTATTTGGTAGAAATACAAGGTCTACACTGAAATATGACTGTTTCTAGTCTTTATTTATCCCATTTAATGTGGATATTTATGTTTTGCTGCAGAAGTATTAATACAGGTTGCTGCCAAGATCCTGTTTAGTGTATTACCTAAAGTATGGTCACACCATAACATATGAAAAATTCAGATCCTGAAATGCGTTTAGTCTCAAGGGGTTCAGAGAAGGGACTGTCAACCTCTTCTTAAGAAGAGAGGGGAGGTGTGTGACTAACGCAGAATGAGGAAGAAACACAAGCAGTTGGCTACAGGAACTTTCACGCACATCGATGTCCCCTGATACAGGATGATGCATCTTCGTCTCCCATGCACTCCCATGTGATCGATTTTCTCTGGAAAACAAAATGTGAGCAGAAGAGAAGAGGTGAGTCATTTCTAGGCAAAGCTTTAAGAGCCAACATGTAGCTTTTCATCCTTTTTCTTCTTCTGCCAACGCTCAGTAGGGCTCTGTGTGAAGGCTGGGCTCTATCAGCTTGGACTTCCCGTGAAGCCTGGCACGGAGCTGTGACTGCTCGATGCTGGAGATGTCATGTGAATGAGAAAGAAGCCTTTGTTTTGAAGTCTCTACAGTCTGTTTTGAAGTCTCACTTAGTCTGTCTTCACTGACGCATGTAAAATCATGCTCTTTGGGATGGAGCCATCCATTAATGTAACATCTGTGGGCACCAACACAGCTAATGACCAACAGTCCAGTGTCCTCCAGGGGTCTGTAGTCCAGCTTATACAGATAAATAGTTAAGAAGTCAGGTCTGGGCTGCCGCACTGCCATGCCCTCTCCTCCACCCCAGTGTTGGTTTCCGTGTTTCTACCCAAGGCTAGATGTCTCCTGACTTTATGTATCCAAACACATGCTTGGATATCACTGCACACTTTTTGTTACTTTATTGGATTTAACAAATTACATAATTCCTGCTTATTATTATAAATTAAGCACCATGAAAATATATAAAGAAAAAATTTATTCTTTCTTCCTCTCTCTCCTTCCAATGGTGTGTATCCTTCTACAGATTTGTATGTTCTAGGCAAATACATATATGTTTGTTTTCAACATCCATCCATTTATTTATTTATTTGGCTGTGTCGGGTCTTAGTTGTGGCACGCAGGATCTTCAGTTATAGCAGGTGAACTCCAGTTGTGGTATTTGGGACCCAGTTCCCTGACTAGGGATTGAACCTGGGCCCCCTGCATTGGGGGCATGGAGTCCTAGCCACTGGACTATCAGGAAGTCCCTAGGAAAATATATTTAGATAAATAGGGTCATTTTAAAGCATTATCCTCCCATGAGCATTACTCTGCCAAGGCATGAATTCTAAGTCACTTCAGTCCTGTCCTGTCTGACTCTGTGACACCATGGACTGCAGCCCACCAGGCTGCTCTGTCCATGGGGATTCTCCAGGCAAGAATACTGGAGTGGGTTGTTGTGCCTTCCTCTAGGGGATCTTCCCAACCCAGGGACTGAACCCAGGTCTCCCGCATTGCAGGTGAATTCTTTACTGTCTGAGCCACCAGGGAAGCCCCAGTGTCCAAATCACTCTTGTTAATACTTCATTAAATCCCTTTTGTGAACCCTTTTGTGAGCACTGTTATCATCAACATCTACCATTTGAGAAAAATGAAGCCTTGAAACATTGAGTCATTTGGAATGTCACATAGATTAGGATGCGGTGGAGTGAGAAACCCAGGCAGCCTGACTCCACACTCCATGCTTTGAACCTCCAAGTTATATCACTTCTGTGGTTGCATAATAGTCTGTGAGTGAATGGACTATAGTTTATTCAAGCATTTCCCTGTTGATGGAGATCTAGGTGGTTTCCTGTTTTCCTCTTTTGATTTTGCTCCCACGAACAGTGTTGAAATAGACAACAATATGGGGATGCTCTTTTTTCCTGTTGAAAGAGAGCCACGTCAGTTTCTTCCTGGGCCCCATTTGGGACATCACTGCCAGCTCTGGCAGCTGTGTTCTAGCGAGGCAGGGGTTATCCTAATTCCTATTCCAGTGGCCAGTTAGGAATTCTTGCTTCAGCAGTTCCTCTGAATCCCCTACATGCCTCTCTAGTCCTGGGCAGAGAGGAGAGAGGCCTGTTCAAGTCAATGCAGCTTACATGGAGAAGCAGGAGGAAGTGAACTGTAAGGGATTGTGTTCTCCTAGATGTGTCAGATGCAATCACACCGCATAGATTTATGAAGCGGAGTGAAATATTTGTTTTGATTGCTCGCTGATTAAGAATACACTCTAATGCACAATCTTGACAGACATCTAGGGCAACTACCCTTACTTGAGAATCTGGGTCAGAGGTGCCCAACTTCTAATTCAACAGTCTCATTTCATTAAAGGATTATGCAGAGAAACCTCAGTTGGGTCTGTGCAATTGGCCACGTCATCTTCAGTACTTAATATTGCAGGAGCCTCAGCGGTTGCCAGTGTTATTGTCTGTCAGTTTGTAACGTCTTCGTCATTGTTCAGTATAGAGTTTGGAAAAGCAGTCAGCTGGCGATCTTATGAAAAATGAATGTACCCTATGAAAAGTGGACGTGTATAATTTGATCCTAGAATAATTTGTGAAGATATTTGGGGTAAGGGGTGAGACAGAACCCCACATGTTGGAGATGCTTAAAAGTGGGGTTTTGTAAAAACCTGAACATTATTTAAAAGGAAATGGTTAAAGTCTTGAGAGGTTTGTTTTAAAAACTTAATCTAGAAGCACTGCAGGGTAGGTATTTATCAATAGATTGCTATAATGTGTTACTACGTGAAAATTGGACAGTAAAGCACATTTGGCTATTTTAAGTCAAATTATCTAGTGAAATGCATTGGTGAAAGTCGTAGCATAAATTGGGAGATCTAGTGTTTGTGCCCGAGTAGTGTATTTTTGTGTGAGGTAGAAGGTAGGGGTAGATAACCATGTGTGCTGTGCTAAGTTGCTTCAGTTGTGTCTGACTCTTTGTGACCCCATGGACTGTAGCCTGCCCGGCTCCTCTGTCCATGGGATTCTCCAGGCAAGAATACTGGAGTGTGTTGCCGTGCCCTCCTCCAGGGGATCTTCCCAACCCAGGGATCGAGCCTGAGTCTCTTAGGTCTCCTGCTTTGGCAAGTGGGTTCTTTACCCCACTAGTACCACCTGGGAAGCCCTAGAGAAGCATATGATCTCCTTATTTATGTATTTTTTAGTACAGTGTAGGCTTTAGGGTAACCAGTTGTTAGTCTGTACAGTCTATGTTTGAAAGAAATGCTTTCAAGATCTTAAAAATTAATGATTACAAAAGTAAGAACTTCTACTTTAGAAGCAAAGCATCACATCATCTCTGTCCTGAAGTGTCAGTGTATCTATTTCTCGCCTCAGCGGCCATCTCCATTTCTGTTTACTCAAGAGCATGTAATCGAAAAACTCCCTTGTAAGTATCCAGGATACAAGCCTCAGTCCGTTCTTTACTCTGTTCATCAAGGGTGGGAAATGTGGCAGATATTTTATTTATTTATAAATAGTTTATTTATTGAGTGATATTTATGAATACATCCTTGTCTAACTCAATGAAACCAAGCCATGCCTCCGGGGCAACCCAAAACGGGCGAGTCATGGTGCAGAGGTCTGACAGAGTGTGGTCCGCTGGAGAAGGGAATGGCAAGCCACTTCAGTATTCTTGCCTTGAGAACCCCATGAACAGTATGAAAAGGGAAAATGATAGGATACCAAAAGAGGAACTCCCCAGGTCATTAGGTGCACAATATGCTACTGGAGATCAGCAGAGAAATAACTCCAGAAAGAATGAAGGGATGGAGTCAAACCAAAACCAATACCCAGTTATGGATGTGACTGGTGATAGAAGCAAGATCCTATGCTGTAAAGAGCAATATTGCATAGGAACCTGGAATGTCAGGTCCATGAATCAAGGCAAATTGGAAGTGGTCAAACAAGAGATGGGAAGGGTGAATGTCGACATTCTAGGAATCAGCGAACTAAAATGGA
>SJXQ01003912.1:0-95766 GCA_006408695.1 Aepyceros melampus | reverse complement strand
AGCTGAAGCTCCAGTACTTTGGCCACCTCATGCGAAGAGTTGACTCACTGGAAAAGACCCTGATGCTGCGAGGGATTGGGGGCAGGAGGAGAAGGGGATGACCGAGGATGAGATGGCTGGATGGCATCACGGACTCGATGGACGTGAGTCTTGAGTGAACTCCAGGAGATGGTGATGGACAGGGAGGCCTGGTGTGCTGCGATTCATGGGGTCGCAAAGAGTTGGACACGACTGAGCAACTGAAATGACCTGATTTATAAAATGTTTACTTTTTAAAGATTTTTTGATGTAGGCCGTTTTTAAAAGTATTTTATCAAATCTATTACAATAAACTGCTTCTGTTTTATTTGGGCCCAAGACATGTAGGATCTTAGCTGCCTGACCTGGGATGGAACCCACACCCCCTCCACTGGGAGGCGAAATCTTAACCACTGGACCACCAGGGAAGTCCTGATAGATATTTTAACTAACCTGTGTTGTGGCAACCCACTCCATTACTCTTGCCAGGAAAATCCCATGGATGGACGGAGAAGCCTGATAGGCTGCAGTCCATGGGGTTGCAAAGAGTCGGACACGACTGAGTGACTTCACTTTCACTTTCACATTATCTTGAATACAGTAAGTCCCCAACATGTGAACCTGCAAGCTGCAAACTTTCCAAGATGTGAATGTTCGTTTGTGTGTCCAGTCACGTGAGTTCATGTGTCTGGCATACGTTGTCATGTGTGTGCATCCTCTACAGGTGGCTGTGTTTTGTGCAATTCACTGTATGGTACTTGTATAGAGTACGATAGTTCAATATCTTTATTTCAAGCCCAGGATGTCCAGAAGCAAGTGTAAAAGCAGCAGTGATATAACTGGCAGTGCTTAGAAGTGCTAAGCAAGAGTGATCATGTTAATTGGGTGCCTCGGCTAACTTTCGGAGAAGGCAATGGCACCCCACTCCAGTACTCTTGCCTGGAAATTCTCATGGATGGAGGAGCCTGGTAGGCTGCAGTCCATGGGGTCACTAAGAGTTGGACACGACTGAGCGACTTCACTTTCACTTTTCACTTTCATGCATTGGAGAGGGAAATGGCAACCCACTCCAGGGTTCTTGCCTGGAGAATCCCAGGGACGGGGGAGCCCGGTGGGCTGCCGTCTATGGGATCGGACAGAGTCGGACACGACTGAAGTGACTTAGCAGCGCAGGCTAACTTTGTTGAATCTCTGAACAAATTGGACTTACGAATGTGCTTGGAAGTTGTTCGTATGTGGGGGACTTACTCTTCATCAGCCAGAGCCTGTTTCTACAACCATGGTGCTAAGATGCTGCTGATTTCACCAAAGGAATTCCATTTCTGAAATTCTTTATACTCATGAGAAAACCACAGATAAGGACCAAGAAATGAACACCTGGAGTGCATGTAGCTGCAGTCCCTTTGGTGTGTGATCTTCCACCCCCTGATCGTGGGGCCCTTATTAGGACAATGGCTGCCCCTTGAGTAAACCTGAAACCGGCTAACATATTCCTGGGTCCCATTGTCTACACTGAAGCTTTAAAAGTTAAGTTGTGGACATTTATCTGTGATGGACCTATGTAAGCTCTTGCACTCAGCTGCTCTCCATCTGTTCCTTTCTATAATATATTCATTCAGATTTGCCTTTGGCCATATGCTTATTCCCCTTTCTAGCTCGGCTCCCGCCCCTCTTCATGCATGATGACAGTTTCTCCTTTATACATAAGTATATGAAAAAGTATGGCTACTTTTCTGAGTGATCATTCAGATTACTTTATTTACTACTGCCATGGTGCTAAATGAAATGTTTTCACCTGGATGATTTAAAGCTTTGCCAAAACAGGGCAAAAAAAATGACAAGTTTCCTCTTGGTGTGAAACGAGTGTCTTCCACCTTTGTCCTTTGGGCCTCTGCTTCCTTTCACCTGTAAAGTGAAGAATTTGGACCAGAATAGCTACTCTTTCCCCGGGAGCTCTGATAATCTGAGATGTCTGTCTCAGCAATTACACCTTAGTCTCAGACTGCATCACCCTGTGAGGCAAGTCCATGAACAGGGCTTGCTGCCTTGGGTGTGGGTCTTTCTCCTTATGGTGATGAATCAGAGGACTGATAATCCTTTGTTCCTGACATGACTAACAGATGTGTATGGTGATGGTGCAGAAGTTCTACCATAGGTGAGTCATCCTTTAGATCAGGAAGTACCTCATGAGGGAATCCATGGTAATCAACTGCCTGGCTTTAGTTTTGATGTAGTCATTGATCAAATACGCATGTACAGTGTAGCACACTGTCCCATCTTTGCCTTTAAATATAGTTCTGCTCCCTAGGCAGGTAGTATAATTTTTTCCAAGGCAGCAAAGTTCTGATTCCTGGGTGGGGAAGATCCCCTGGAGTGGGGCATGGCAACCCATGTCAGTATTCTTGCCTGGGAAATCCCATGGAGAGAGGAGCCTGGCAGCTATAGTCCATGGGGTTGCAAAGAATTGGGACACGACTTAGAGCCTAAACAGCAGCAACAAAAGACCCTTTGCCTCTGAATATCCAGTGTTGTCTTTGAAGGCTGGTGTTGATGTCTGTGTTTAATTTCACTTTAAGTATTCTTTTATAATAGGCTTTTGTTTCAATGTCCATTTAGTGTTTAATGGTGGAGTTATTTGTCCTCACAGACAAGTTCAGTAGACGGAAACTTGAAAGAAGATTTTATAGATATCAGTATTTATTCAATATATGGTGCCTGTTGACTGAATTCAACAAATGTACAGCTCCCTTGGCTGATATTCTGGTAAAACAACTCCTATTTTGTTCATTTGTGGCTGTTTCTATCTGTTGTTTTTCTCTCGTCTTCCGTTCTCATGCCTTTGCTCATCTCCAAAAGGGAACAGTTTAACTCATGAGCTTGCTATCCTCTAGGAATTATGGGGCAAGAGGATTGGCAGAAATTGCTGCTTTTTCAGCTCAATTTTTTCCCCTGGATAGTTTAGTTCAACTCTTTGCCTTTTCTTTCTCTCATTGAGCCATCAGGTCGAGCAGAGAAAAAACCAAGCACATTTACAGTGATATTTTGATTATTCTTAATTAATCAGAGGGCTTCCCTGGTGGTTCAGACAGTAAAGAATCCGCCTGCAATGCAGGAGACCTGGGTTCGATCCCTGGGATAGGAAGATCCCCTGGAAGAGGGCATGGCTACCCACTTCAGTATTCTTGCCTGGAGAATCCCCATGGACAGAGTGTCTGACAGGCTACAGTCCATGGAGCCAAAAAGAGTTGGACACGACTAAGTGACTAAGCAATCAGAAGGTAAAAATTTAAGGAAAAAATATTATTTTTAATAGTCTTACCAAATGTGATTTATTATTATGTTTGAAGCCAAACTTTATCTACCTCTAATCCCTAACCTCATCCTTAGGACTAATATATCTTTCTTTGCATATCACACTGACCCTGGAGAAATCTCATGACACCACGATCCTCATTTAAATTCATGTTTGGCCCATCTGTTTCTTTTTTTAAGGTTCATTTCTCCACTTTGTTCTGTGCCCTGGGAGTTGGATGTCTTCATCAGCATACCTTACTCTCTAGCTCAAAGTTGGCTTGGCCAATGGGAGCCTTGGCAGGTATGAGAGGGAAAGAAATAGTCCTGTGTGTTCATCACCCTTCCTGTCTCTTTGTGTGGGCTTACTCTGGACTGTCTTATACTTTCTCTAAAATGTCCCTCCCCACACAGCCTCTGTGTTTCCAAATTCCAAAGCCACATTGTCCTTTCAGGCTTATGGGTGCTAACAGGGACCATTGATACCAACTCTGCATTGTCCCTTGGGGTTCACTATCCCCTGCATGCCCCATTGTGGACAAGACCCTTATGAAAGTTTCCTTGTGGTATTAAGTTGGAATGTGCCATCTGTTTTTATGCTGGAGCCCTAGTGGATAGAATAATTCAATGAGTGCTTATATTACTGGCAGGTAATGTGGTATAATGGTTGTCTTCCTTGTGGCATCAGACAGAGCTAGGCTTGAACACATCCCCCATCACTTGTTAACTCAGAAGAGATTACTTAACCACTCTAAGACTTAGTTTCCTCTAATTTATTTACTTAATTTATTTGGGCTGCTCTGGGTCTTAGTTGTGGCGTGTGGGATCTAGTTCCCTGACCAGGGATTGAACCCTGGCCCCCTGCACTGGAAGAGTGGAGTCTTAGCCACTGAACTACCAGGGAAGTCTCAGGCTTCTCTAATTTAAAGTGAGGATAATATTATTGCTTCACAGAATTGTTATAAGAATATGTATGAATACTCAAAAATATCAACTATTATATATAATTATATGCAGTAACATTAGAGCAATATATAGTCCTATATATTATGCCATAATATATAATAACATATAGTAATATTTTATGTAAGAGCATTATATATAATATTTTGGTTTCCCCTCAACTTATACTGCTTCATTTCGTCACAGGTAAGGTGTGAACAATTACAAATTAGTCATTTTTCGTTCCTCTTCACCTTATGCTGTTGATCTTTGTGATTCAAGTTATGTGGACTGCCTCTTCCCTCGTGCCCCACAAACTCCAGCTTATCTAAATGGTAGCTTGCTTCCCGCAGAGGGTCCTGACTGCTCTGCTAATCTTCCTTCAAGTCTGTGGAATTTTCACATGACTTTTCTTCTGAGGTAAGTGCTAAACACAGGGGTCCCTGGTGAAGTGCGAGTCTTTTGCTTATGTGTTAACCCTAAGCACAGGCTGCTTTTCTGCACAGGAGCCAGGCCTCACTGGGTAATCCCATGCTTTACAGGATAGCCATGTTTTGTTTCTACCTTCTTTAAGCAATATCTCTAAAATGTTCTGAGAGCACTGGCTAAGCCCAGAGAGGTGTTGCAAGGATTAGCTAATTGATTATTTTAAATGCTTTGAAACTGGCAGAGAGTTCAGCAAGAAGGACAGGCTAAATACTGTTTGCAGACTTGATAGGAGTACAAAAGGTACCAAACGGCCCTTCCCGTTTGATTTGTTGCCTCGTAGAACTTGCCTATTGTATAACATGTCCCGTTAAAATGAGTTATATATGTTATTGCATTTAAAACCTGACCTGGGGGGATGCTTTAAGATAAAGAGAAGTGTTCAGAAGGATATACGAACCTTTTGTCAAATGGAGTTGCCGTTGCTGAAACCACGTGGGTTTTTCTGACTTGAGGGAAGTCTTAGGAAGCACAACTCAGTTGCATTTGTTTTCTCAGGGCCTGTCAGGTGTCAGGTCTGAATTGGTCACCGTGGTTAGAGCGTGGTTATGACCTTGAAGGCCCATAGCCTAGAAGAGGAGCCGGTATACACATAGTCAGAACCCTTTGATAGTATGTGATAGGGGCTAAGACGGATGAATATACAAGGTACAGTTAAAAAAAAAATCAAGTGATAATTAGCTCAACCTGGGGAAAATCAGCGAAGATGCATCATGGAAGAGGGGCTTGAATTGGTCTTTAAGGGTAAGAGAAGTTTGCCAAGTGATAAAGGGATGAAGGCTATTCAGACACAGGGAACAGCATATGAAGAGCCTCTCCTCCTCTCTCTCTGTTTCACTCAAACATCTTTAAGAGTCCCTGCTTCCTCAGTATCCTGCTTTATCTTATTCTTTACTCATAGTAGATATTCAGTTAATTCTTATAAATTGACAGAATGGGTGGTAGGATTATAGGCAGTGATTTCAATTTTATTCATTAGGTTTTTCCTTATTTTCTAAATTTTCTAGAACAAATATGTCTTTATTTTGTAATCAGAATATTCTAGAATATTCGGGGAATGGTTATCAGAGTCCATGGCTGCACTGGACTTGGAGATAAATGGAGTCAAAGAGGTCAATGAGCTTTTGGCCAGTTGTTAACCTGATGGGGCAGAGGCTTGAGATGGTGGGAGGTATCACTGGAAATGAAGCTGAAATGAGAGGTTGGGGCTTAGAACTTTGGCCTTTCTGTTGTAGACCATGAGAAACCATGGAGATTTTATTAGGCAGGATGTCTGTGTTCAGTCCTCTGGCGATGCTGTAGAGCACACACTGGCTGCAGGAAAGGCTGGAGAGAAAGGACCCGTTGTGACACTTTTATAATCCAGGTAGAAAAGTACTGAAGCTTCTCATGTTGGGGGAGTTGAGGAAAAGATAATGCATTTCATTTTAGACATAAGGATGCATTTGTAGTGTCCGTGTGGTTGTCCGTAGGAAGGCCGGATGTGTTTGGAACTGCCCGGGGAAAGGAATCAGTGCCTAAAACATGACTGATGCCAGAGACCTTGGACAGCATGGTCACAAAGCAAGAGAAAAAACGAAAGCAAATGGTGTGGAAATCATGAGAGGAGAGAAAGGAGAGGTGCTTCTGAAATGAGCAAATTATCTAGTCAGGAAGTAGAGTATTTTCCTTTCTCCAGACGTTCCTCTTCCCTGCCTTCAGGTTTCTGCTGAAAAGAAACCTTTTGAGGTTTCTTCAGAGATGCCTTCCCACACCACCTAAATAAAACAGCACCCTTCATCACTCCCAGCCACCTTCCATAGCACTGTTTCAGAATGCAGCCTTTATTATTGTTCAAGTATAATGAGGATCGGGAAATGAGTGCCACTGAAAAGGTACTTTGCTACCCATAGTTTCCTGAGAGGGGGCGGGGCATGCCATGCCTTGCAAGGCCACATGGGTGAAACACAGGGTCTGGTCAGGACTTGGAGGGCAAGTCTTTTCATTTTTAAAAAAATTTTATATTGGGATTTAGCCGATTAACAATGTTGTAATAATTTCAGGTGAACAGCAAAGGGATTCAGCCATACACATATATGTATCCATTCTCCCCCAAACTCCCATCCCATCCAGGCTGCCACATAACATTGAACAGAGTTCCAGGTGCTATATAGTAGGTCCTTGTTGGTTTTCCATTTTAAATATGTTAGGCAAAAGTCTTTATAGTGGTTTCCATGCAGTGGAATAGGCGAGGCAGGATAAGCAGGCTTAGGATTAGCTAGTGTTGTTTTTTTTTTTTTTTGCTCTGATAGGTCTTTGTTGCTGTGTGTGGGCTTTCTCTAATTGCCTCGTGTGGGCTTAGTTGTCCCGAGGCATGTGGGATCACAGTTCCCAACCAGGGATCAAACCTGCACCCTCTGTGCTGAAAGCTCGGAGCCTTAGCCCCTGGCCCACCTGGGAAGTCCCCTGGGATTGGAGAGTGTGAGTAGTTCCTGTGGACTCTTGGGAAGAAGGGCTATGCCTTATGGTCTGGTACCTGCCCCTAGGTGGTTAGGGCAGGAGCTAGTGACTTGAGTGAAGTGGTTGGGATGGGCTTGGCTTGGTGGTTCGCATAGGAAAGACTTGCTGGAGAGGTGAGTTGTTTACTATCTCTAGGAGTTACCCTCAAAGAAGAACAGCCCTGGGAGGGCAATGAAAGCCTCAGAATAAAAAGCCATGTTCAACAGGAGCACCACTTGAAATTATGCTCTTGTGTTTGCAGGACAGCTCCAGGCCTGGAACTAGGGTGTGGTGGACAAGGCTTTTACCTCAGGCACAAGTATAAGGGGGTGGGTGCCAAAAATTTCATCAATCAAGTTGGATAATATGTTAATATGAACAAAGTAAAAATGGACACAAAAATATACCTGATGAATAAAAATACCAGTGTTGTAAATAAAGACAGATCAGTCGGTGCTGAGTCATGCTGGAGCCTGAAACAAAAGAAAAAGGAATCAGTAATATGGATCCTCTCGGTTTGATTTTTTAAGCTGTTGCATTAAAATGATCAAGCCTTAAAAAGGAAGGTAATTCTGACACATGTTACAACATGAATGAACCTTGAGGTGAAGTCACAAAAAGACATACTGTATGATTCACTTGCATAAAACACTTAGAGCCGTCAAAATCATAGAGACACGAAGTAGAATGGTGGCCACCAGGGGCTGGGGGTGAGAGGATTGGGGAGATAGTGTTTAATGGGTATAGAGCTTCAGTTTGGAGGGATGAGAAGAGTTTCAGAGGTGGACGCTGGTGATGGTTGTACAATAGTATGAATGTTTTGGATGCCACAGTTTCAGTTCATTTGCTCAGTGTGTCCCACTCTTTGCGACCCCATGAACTGCAGCATGCCAGGCCTCCCTGTCCATCACCAACTCCCAGAGTTCACTCAAACATATGTCCTTTGGTCGGTGATGCCATCCAACCATCTCATCCTCTGTTACCCTCTTTTCCTCCTGCCCTAAATCTTTCCCAGGATCAGGGGCTTTTCAAATGAGTCAGCTCTTCACATCAGGTGGCCAAAGTATTGGACTTTCAGCTTCAACATCAGTCCCTCCAACGAACATCCAGGACTGATCTCCTTTAGATGGATTGGTTGGATCTCCTTGCAGTCCAAGGGACTCTCGAGTCTTCTCCAACACCACAATTCAAAAGCATCAATTCTTCATTACAGTTCAAAAGCATCAATTCTTCGGCATCAATTCTATAGTCCAACTCTCATATCCATACATGACTACTGGAAAAACCATAGCCTTGAGTAGACGGACCTTTGTTGGCAAAGTAATGTCTCTGCTTTTTAATATGCTGTCTAGGTTGGCCATAGCTTTCCTTCCAAGGAGTAAGCGTCTTTTAATTTCATGGCTGTAAGCACCATCTGCAGTGATTTTGGAGCCCAGAAAAATAAAGTCAACCACTGTTTCCCCATCTATTTCCCATGAAGTGATGGGACCAGATGCCATGATCTTCATTTTCTGAATGTTGAGCTTTAAGCCAACTTTTTCACTCTCCTCTTTCACTTTCCTCAAGAGGCTTTTTAATTCCTCTTCACTTTCTGCCATNGCAACATCTGCAGTGATTTTGGAGCCCAGAAAAATAAAGTCAACCACTGTTTCCCCATCTATTTCCCATGAAGTGATGGGACCAGATGCCATGATCTTCATTTTCTGAATGTTGAGCTTTAAGCCAACTTTTTCACTCTCCTCTTTCACTTTCCTCAAGAGGCTTTTTAATTCCTCTTCACTTTCTGCCATAAGGGTGGTGTCATCTGCATATCTGAGGTGATTGATATTTCTCCTGGCAATCTTGATTCCAGCTTGTGCTTCTTCCAGCCCAGTGTTTCTCATGATGTACTCTGCATAGAAGTTAAATAAGCAGGGTGACAGTATACAGCTTTGACGTACTCCTTTTCCTATTTGGAACCAGTCTGTTGTTCCATGTCCAGTTCTAACTGTTGCTTCCTGACCTGCATACAGGTTTCTCAAGAGGCAGGTCAGGTGGTCTGGTATTCCCATCTCTTTCAGAATTTTCCACAGTTTCTTGTGATCCACACAGTCAAAGGCTTTGGCATAGTCAATAAAGCAGAAATAGATGTTTTTCTGGAACTCTCTTGCTTTTTCCATGATCCAGCGGATGTTGGCAATTTGATCTCTGGTTCCTCTGCCTTTTCTAAAACCAGCTTGAACATCTTGAAGCTCACAGTTCATGTATTGCTGAAGTCTGGCTTGGAGAATTTTGAGCATTACTTTGCTAGCATGTGAGATGAATTCAATTGTGCAGTAGTTTGAGCATTCTTTGGCATTACCTGTCTTTGAAATTGGAATGAAAATTGACCTTTTCCAGTCCTGTGGCCACTGCTGAATTTTCCAAATTTGCTGACATATTGAGTGCAGCACTTTCACAACATCATCTTTTAGGGTTTGAAATAGCTCTACTGAAATTCCATCACCTCCACTAGCTCTGTTCGTAGTGATGCTTCCTAAGGCCCACTTAACTTCACATTCCAGGATATCTGGCTCTAGGTGAGTGATCACACCATCGTGATTATCTGGGTTGTGAAGATCTTTTTTGTACAGTTCTTCTGTGTATTCTTGGCACCTCTTCTTAATATCTTCTGCTCTGTTAGGTCCATACCATTCTGTCCTTTATCGAGACCATCTTTGCATGAAATGTTCCCTTGGTATCTCTAATTTTCTTGAAGAGATCTCTAGTCTTTCCCATTCTGTTGTTTTCTTCTATTTCTTTGCATTGATCGCGGAGGAAGGCTTTCTTATCTCTCCTTGCTATTCTTTGAAACTCTGCATTCAAATGGGTATATCTTTCCTTTTCTCCTTTACTTTTTGCTTCTCTTCTTTTTCACAGCTATTTGTAAGGCCTCCCCAGACAGCCATTTTGCTTTTTTGCATTTCTTTTCCAGGGGGATGGTCTTGATTCCTGTCTCCTATATAATATCACGAACCTCTGTCCATTGTTCATTGGGCACTCTGTTTATCAGATCTAGCCCCTTAAATCTATTTCTCACTTCCATTGTATAGTCATAAGGGATTTGATTTAGGTCATACCTGAATGGTCTAGTTCAAAAATGGTTAAGATGGTAGATTTTATGTTGCTGCTGCTGCTAAGTCACTTCAGTCGTGTCAACTCTGTTCGACCCCATAGACGGCAGCCCACCAGGCTCCCCCGTCTCTGGGATTCTCCAGGCAAGAACACTGGAGTGGGTTGCCATTGCCTTCTCCAATGCATGAAAGTGAAAAGTGAAAGTGAAGTCGCTCAGTCGTGTCCAACTCCTAGCGACCCCATGGACTGCAGCCTACCAGGCTCCTCCGCCGATGGGGTTTTCCAGGCAAGAGTACTGGAGTGGGGTGCCATCACCTTCTCCAAGATTTTATGTTACTGTATATATATTTTGGAATTTGACAAAAATAAACCATTATTTGCTTAAGCCACTGTATTCTGTGATTTGTAGCCAAACATATCTTCACTGATACAGTTCTTCTTATTGTTAAACAAAATGGTCCCAAACCAATGATAAATGGAAACGTTATACTGAATCTGAAAAAGAACAGCCAAACCTCAGCTTCTGATCCACCTCCCCCAATTCCCTCTGACTCCCAGCTGGAGAGGATGGTGAGGCCACTGCAAAATGTAAAGGGTGCCAACAAACTCAGTAATCAGCATAGGCATTGTTTTAATGCAATAGTGATTTTTCACATTTTTTTTTTACCATGGTAAAATCCACACATTGTTGTTGTTTAGTTGCTAAGTAGTATCTGACTCTTGTGACTTCATGGACTGTAGCCCACCAGGCTCCTCTGTCCATGGGATCCTCCAGGCAAGGATACTGAGTGGGTTGCCATTCCTTTCTCCAGGGAATCTTCCTGACCCAGAGATATGAACCCGTGTCTCTTGCATTGCAGGTAGATTCTTTATCCCTGAGCCACCAGGAAAGCTCCAAAATATATATACAGTAATATAAAATCTACCATTTAAACCATTTTTAGTAATCCCTGGTGGCTCAGTGGTATAGGCTCACAACTGAGTGACTAATGCGTGAGTGTGTGTGCGCGCGCACACACACACACACACACACACACACACATTTAACAGCTTAAGAAAACAATTCAGAATTTGTGTGCTGCTTTCTATTGTTTCAGTAATTCATAAAATTAAAATCATACTTAAAAATAAAACTCAAAGCTTGCTTACATTCTCATAAGATCATTTCTATGTATATAAAATAAATGTATCGTTTGAGGGTCTGGAAGATGGTTGTGGATGAGGGCGAAATTCACGTTCAGCCTGGATCAGCTGATTTGAGAGTGTGATTGTGTGGTTTTGAATGTCCTGGCTTTTCTTGGTTGTGGCACCTGCTTCCACAGATTCTCCCTGGTGTCTGCAAGGAAGCTTCTTCCAGAATCTCTTCAGTATAGTTTAATAATTCTTGGCATAAATGTTTGCTGGATAATCAAAAGCCTGAGCAGCAAGTTTCTCTAATCTTACAGAGGACTCTCAACATTTCTGAAGATCATCACTGGAGATATTCAAGAATCCCAAATTTGCAAACAACTCTGTAGCATATAATTCCCCCATAAAATGGATATTTTCCCCACTGGTTGGAGCAGCCACTGAAATGGTGTCTGGACACCCCCTCCTCCCATTTTCATATAGAACAAACTGTGGACTCTTTCAAGTCCTATATCCAAGTTCATTTCCAAATTTAACATTCTACTATTTATTGTTTGTTTGTTGTTGTTTTTCATTCATTAAGTTGTGTCTGACTCTTTGCGACCCCATGGACTGCAGCACACCAGGCTTCCCTGTCCTTTACCATCTCCTGGAGTTTGCTCAAACTCAGGTCCACTGAGTTGGTGATGCCATCCAACCATCTCAACCTCTGCTGTCCCTTTCTCCTTTTGTCTTCAATCTTTCCCAGCATCAGGGTCTTTCCCAATTAGTTGGTTCTTTGTTATCAGGTGGCCAAAGTATTAGAGCTTCAGTTTCAGAAATAACATATCCAGAACTCCCTTTCTGAATCCAAAGTGAAAGTGAAAGTGAAGTCTCTCAGTCGTGTCCGACTCTTTGCGACCCCGTGGACTGTAGCCCACCAAGCTCCTCTGTCCATGGGATTCTCCAGCCAAGAGTACTGGAGTGGGTTGCCATTTTCTTCTCCAGGGGATCTTCCAACCCAGGGATCGAACCCAGGTCTCTCACATTGCAGGCAGACGCTTTAACCTCTGAGCTACCAGGGAAGCTTTTTTTGAATCCAAAACATATCCAAAATTCCCATGGGAATTCAAGCTTCATTCCAGCTCCTCTAAGGAATCTCCAGGGAATTACAAATTGTGCTCCAAGAGCAAGGTTTCTCATTCAACCTGCAGAATTTACTCTGATGCTACACATGGCACCTTGTCTGTCTTGAGTCGGCTGCACTGGCCACTGTGGCTTGTTCCTTTGGTTGCTCATCCCGAGAGAGGCTCCCACGTGGCTGATGTCCATCAGAGGCATGGCAGATGCTCGGACCTGTCTTGTTGATGTCAGCTGATACCTGTGCCCAGGATGTTCTGATGCCATGCCAGATGGTGGGGCTCTGCAGTCTGCACCAGGGATGCTGGCTCCCAGACCACAGAGCTGCCCGCACCCACACCCAGATGCCTTGTCTCAGAGATTATGCTTGTGTTGCTTTTCTTCCCCCAGGCACCCTTCTTTCCTTCCTTAACCAAGCCGAAGTACAAAATAACAGAAACCCTTGTAACATAACAGGGTACAAGAGAAGTATTAAGAAGTGGTCGGTTTAGACAGTGAGAAAGGTCTGGTAGTCTTTATAATTATTGTATTTGTAATATACCAGACATGGGGAGTTTACTGCTTCTTCAATTTTAGGGAGTAATTGTATTCTATACTGTGGCTAAATTCTAAAGCCAGCGTGTGAAAAGAAAAGGAAAGTGGACAAAGTCATTCTTGAAATCCTCTTCAGTTGCTCATAGACTAAGTATCCACAGCCATATTTCTATGCCACAGTGAAGACTGACGGGCCCTTTTTTGATGAATCTAACACAGCTGGTTTCTGCACTGGCTATTGAAACAAACCATTGTTGTTTAACTGGTTGCTCAAAGTAGCTGACTTGGGTAGAGGGGCCAAAGTGTATCACAAATTCAGATCTTTCACTTTTCACTTTCATGCATTGGAGAAGGAAATGGCAACCCCTCCAGTGTTCTTGCCTGGAGAATCCCGGGGACGGGGGAACCTGGTGGGCTGCCGTCTATGTGGTCGCACAGAGTCGGACACGACTGGAGCAACTTAGCAGCAGCAGCAGCAGCAGCTGTCACGGTGTTGTAGAATCCAGTAAAATGTTCACACTACAAGAGGCATAAAAACCAAAGCCACCTAAGGGGAGATATGTGGTGTATTCACTCCTGTCACGAAATAACAGTGGCAAACCAGCATTTATTGGAGACATGCTGCCAGGCACTCTTAAAATTTTTTTTTTTAAATTGGAGTATAGTTGATTTACGATGCTGTGTTTCAGGCATACAGCAGTGTGAATCAGTGGTACATATATCTGCTTTTTCTCAGATTCTTTTCCCATATAGTGTCAAGCACTCTTTTAAGCACTTTAATTGTTATTAACTCATTTAATTCTTACAACAACCCCAGGAAGTGTTATTATTATACCCATTTTTTTTAAAAAAGCATAACTCCAATACTTTCGCTACCTGATGTAAACAGCTGGCTCATAGGAAAAGACCCTTATGCTGGGTAAGATTGAAGGCAAAAAGAGAAGGGGGCAGCAGAGGATGAGATGGTTGGATGGCATCACCGATTCCATGGACATAAACTTGAGCAAACTCTGGGAGATAGTGGAGGACAGGGAAGCCTAGTGTGCTGCAATCCATGGGGTTGCAAAGAGTTGGATATGACTTAGCAACTGAACAACAACATAAATGAGGCAGAGGGAGGTCAAGTGACTTGCCCAGTTAGAGAGTGGCAGGGCTCGAATCTGAACTCCAGCAGTCTGGCTCTAGTACTCTTGTTCTTACCTGCTTTGCTCTACACTTTTGACCATGACTCCACCATTTAAATGTCTTTTTCCTTTCCTTCTTTCCAGGTGGAATGGAGTGGAATTTACCAACTTAATGTTTTTAATGGTGTGACTCCATTTCTTGGCTGTGGCAAAAATTCAAATTATACTGAAAGGCATAAAATATACAAAGGGGTAATGTCCTATTTCTCACCTGTAGCTGGAACAAATATTAATGGCTTGTGCATCTTCCCCACCCCAGGATTTCTTTTATGCATGCATTCACACACATATTTTTTTTTGTTTGACATATACTTCAATTTCTTTTTTCACTTATCAGTGTCACAGACCTCTTTCTTTTAATATGTCAGAATATGGAATTTCACCTCCTCTGTTTTTAAAAGGGCTATTTTTAATTGGAGAATAATTTCTTTACAATGTTGTATTGTTTTCTGCTGTACAACAACATGAAGTGAAGTGAAGTGAAGTCGCTCAGTCGTGTCCGACTCCTTGTGACCCCACGGACTGTAGCCTACCAGGCTCCTCTGTCCATGGGATTCTCCAGGCAAGAATACTGGAGTGGGTTGCCATTTCCTTCTCCAGCAACAACATGAATCTGCTATAAATATATGTGTATCCCCTCCCTCTTGAGTGTTCCACCCTCTAACCCCTCATCCCACCCATCTAGGTATCACAGAGCAATGAGCTGAGTTCCCTGTGGTACACAGCTGCTTCCCACTAGCTAGGTATTTTACACATTCACCTCCTTTTCAAGAGCTATTTTAGTACGTGCAGATTATTCTGCTGCACAGGTAAATCATAATTTAACTTTGCATATTCCCTTACTGATGTATAGTCAGGTTTTAAAAAAAAATTTTTGCCAAGTTTTGACTCTGTGGCAGACAGGCTTATTTGTTCTCCTAGTATTTTACAGATTTAGATTTTAGTTTTAAATCTTTAATCCACATGGAATTTGTTCTGTGCAGGAAGTGAGGTGGGAATTAGAGCCATTTCTTGACTTGCCTCATCCAAATGATTACCCACCTGAAGAGATTCAGTCTCCAGGCACCCCAGTAATCACGCTGCATCTATTAGAGGAATACTTGGGAAACTGTAATAAGGAGAATCTCTGTGGTGGAAAATATTTGATAGTGTGTGTTGGGGAGAGGAAGCAGAAACAGCAGGCTCTGCCAATGTGGACGAGAGGCTGGAGCTCCGCTTTCAGGTTGAATGCTGCATTTTAATTAGCAATATTACTCCCAAATGTTTAGCTGCAACAGTAGGGGATTAGAGACCCCTGCTTGCTCATCATAATTCAGAACCTGCGCATCAGAGTGTCTAATTAGATCTGCTCACTTTTGAAAGGTCAGCCAATAAAATTGTCCTGTTGTGTCATTCAAGGTCTAGAAGTTACTCTGCTATAAGCTTGGAGGATTTTTTAAGTTAAAAATTGCCTATTCATGTCTGGTGTCTTTAAGTGAGCTTTGCTAGCCGAAGATTTTGGCATGCCATCACGCAAAGGATCTGTGAAGTCTTTCAGCCACTTAGAACAATTCATGTCCTTTGTAATTTTTTTCGTTATCACTTTGGACACTCTGCTAGAAGGAGCCACTGTATCTTAAGCCGTTGGTTTTATTTTCCTACTCACAAGAAAAACAGCATTCACCTTGTTCTTCGTTTTGAATCATGAACTCTGAATTGAATATTACTTTCAATTAATTTCCATGGGAAAAACAGTTCCCCAAAGAGCTGTGCTCCTCTGGAAAAATCATCATCATACAGAAATGAATGGAGCTAGGTTTTCTTAATTTTATTCCTTGGCTATAAGTGAAGGAAGTTAGGGAGCGAACTTAATTCTTTTAAAGCCGCTAGAATCTTAATTAGAATTCTGGATGGGGTGGCAAGTTCAGAGGAAAACAAATGTGAATTATGGGCAACTCTTGCAGATGACAGTTGCTGTTGTCTCGCTCGGCTTACTCAACCCCCACGAGAGGGACTGCCTCCTGGGTCCATCGGGCCTCACACCAGCTTTCTCCATGCTCAGAGCTGTTGGATTTTTAGCCTAAAGGATCTGAGATGAGGGGGAGAGGATATTCAAAGCTGCAAGTGATCATTATTCCTATTTCAATTATATTATGGATTAAATTTTGTGGGGGTGGGAAAAAAAATCTTATCGCTCCTCCTAATATTTTCTAAAGTGTGGTTGCCTTGTAATCAAAATGTTGCTCACTGGAGTCCATTCCAGAATGGGATCTCTGGCGGCAGAACTCAGGGATGTATTTTTAACAAGCCTCTTATGCTATTCCTTTGTGCATTAGGGTTTGAGAACATTTGATTTATAACATTACTTCCGTGGGAGAAATGAACTCCTGCTTCCAACCAGTTGGCTTCAAATTGTACCCTTGGAATCTAGCGTGTGGGTATGTTAAGGATTGCCTGTGTGTGAAATCCATGGTCTGGATGGCAATCACATTTTAAAAGTGTAAAGCTAACACCTGGTGAGCAGATTATGGCTCTGGGTATTGAGGTTAATTACATTCTAAGGTATGGAGCTGAGGAATTAAAGCATACAATGGATATTCAGCTGGAAGGTGAAGCTGCAATAGCAGTTTAAATATCTGTACCCAGATGTCAACTGATTGCCTGACACTTGAGCTTTAGATAAGATGGCTCAAATCCTTTCCTGCATCCATTGGAATGTCTAGTGTTCTTTCCAAGATTTCTGCAAATCCTGGAGGATTTACCTTCCCAGGATTACTTTAGGGGGGGGTCACTTTTTTTTTTTTTTCTGCTTTGCATCTTTTGTTTAGTTATTTGACGGCACTGAGTCTTCGTTGCTTTGTGTTGCTGGCTTTTCTAGTTGTGACGAGCAGGATCTATTCTTCGCTTTGGTGCTTGGGCTTCTCACTGAGGTGGCTTCTCTTGTTGCAGAGCACAGGCTCTAGTCACACGGGCTTCAGCAGTTGTGGCACGTGGGCTTAGTAGCTCCACAACATGTGAAATTTTCCCGGATCAGGGATTGAACCCCTGTCCCCTGCACTGGAAGGTAGATTCTTATCCACTGTGCCACCAGGGAAGTCCGCCGTGCATCTTATGATGATTCTTTATCTCTGTATGGTATAGAAGGCTCCTTCTTTTTGATTCCTCCAGCAACAATGAGTTTTTTCATTAAATAGAATCTTCGCAGAAGATGGTGGAATGAAAGGGCAGGAGTCATGCTGCCACATCACTCATCACAGATTACAGTTTACACTCCTGTATGAACCACTCTTGTCTTTAACGTATTTTTAACCCACACTGTCACAAGGTATGTCTCACCAGCCCAGACACTTCATATTGTATCCTGGCCTCTTCCCATCTTGCTGGCTTCTCTGTCTCCTTTGTCTCAGCTCGCTTTCCTGACTTGCTTTCAGAATTCCAAACTCTTCTCATTCTTTAACTCGGAAACCATCAATCCTCTCGTTGCCCCGCCCCACCAACTCCCAGACTCATCCCCAGGCCCACCTTTGCATATCCAAAACCAACCAAGCTGCTCGACTGAGCAAAGGGGCCACCCATTCTCTTCTTTAATAGAATGCATGCTCCTTAGAACACAGGTTGGGGATTAAATAGAATTTTCCTAAGATCTATTATGTATTTCTTCTGTAGAAGGATTAATTCTGTCCAGGCTCTCCTGAATGCTTAAGAGCTGAGAAAGAATCTGTTCATCCTACATCATTAAAGAATCCTTTTTGCTGGGAGAATTGCATCTAGAAAGAGATAAGCAGGATTTTTGTAAGGTTTTAACAGCCAGGTGCACATCAGTGCACTCCCATTAGCTGCCCTCATCAGTTTATACAGCGCTTCTGCTAACATGTTTAGGAGTAGAGCTTCTCTGTTTGTATCCAAATAAATACAAACAGAATTACTTCTCATATACCAGCAAAAAGAGTGCTCCTGACGCCAGGTGAGTGGCATCTGTAAGACTGTTCAGGGCATTCTGTGTTGTAAATCATATCTTGAGAAGAAAGCAACAGAGTTAAATTGTTTTCAGACGTGTTTGCTTTCCAGCTCTGTTATCTTTTGTATATCTGAGAGCTTTCTGCTTTGCTTGAAATGGAAAGTCATTTCCCAGGCGAGAGATCATTTTATTTAGTGCTCTTATTTTCTTGGTAAGGATTCTAAATTTTTTTTCCTATTAATTTCTATTTTTATGCACAGTGATTCTCAATTGGTGAGAAAATTATGATCTCATAATCTCTTTTCCTTGTACTTGCTGAATGATTAGTCTCATTTGCTGTGTGAGTTCCACTTCAGGTTGTGAAATGACGATTCTCCCTGACTCTGGCTAAGCATGTCGGCTTGATGGCTTTGACCTTTTCCACGAAAACAAGGGAGATGAAAAGATGTGACATGTGTGTAAATTGTCACTCAAATGGGGTTATTTTGGCTAACGGCTTGGAGTACATGCTTTGCTAAACTCCCTGAAGGCACCAGCGGAATGTTTTGTGTTTGGGGTTTTCTAAGACATTTGACAGTCTTGTTATTTTTAAGCAACGAGAAAAATCCTGATTGGCCATTAAATACAAACAATACATTTATATTCTGAATCACAACCTCTGTGAATAAATGCATTATAGATTCCCAAGAAAAACCCTGTTCTCAAGTGGTGCAGTTAAATTCGCTTCATCTATGCTGTGATGGATATTACTTCCACTGCACTTAATTGGGATAACTGACAAATTTAGATTCAGAACATTTCAGTGACTCCAAGGGATGTATAAATATCTCACCAAATCCATTTAAATGGTATTCTGGATTTGGTCAGGGGTCTCACTGTAGTAATTTGCAGGTGTGACTGATATTAACTTATAAATTTCCCATGACTGGTCCTTTGTTGATTTCAGGCTTCCTCCCTGTTCAGTAATGATGGCTCAGCAAGCATATTTTACCGTCCTTCTCTGCAGGCCCTTTATTGCTTTGAGAGGTGTCTCTGTGCGTGTGTGGGTGTGTGTGCATGCATGCACACATTTTTAATAGTAATGCATGAGACAGTATTTCCCACTAGAGCATATTCATAAGAGCTTGTGGAACTGTTTCTTACTGGACATATTTCTGTCTTTATTTGTCTGAGCTTTTAGTTAAGGGGATGGAGATGATATTTAACTGGATAAACAGTGACAAAACAATAGGGATGCTGTAAAAGTATACACATGCTCTGATAATCTGGGCATATCACACTTGCCTAATGATCCTATGATAGGATTTTTAGTAATAACCATCACGGTCAGCATAATAACCCTAATGTGTTGCCATAATTGAGCTGATAATTTACATGGAGTAGAAATGATTCATTTTGAAGTCTTTTTTTCTTGTTCATGACTGAAAATGAGGTTCTCATTCCCTGACACGATCTTTTTGTCATTTGCTCTTTTTTTTTCTGTCACTAGAATTTTAAAAAATAGTTTACTTCTTTGGCTGTGCCGGGTCTAGTTGCAGCATGCGGGATCCTCGATCTTTGTTGGAGCATACAAACTTTTAGTTGTGCCATGGGGATCTAGTTCCCTGACCAGGGATTGAACCCTGGTTCCCTGCATTGGGAACTCGGAGTCTTAGCCACCAGACCACCAGGGAGGTCGCACTGGAAAGTTTTAAACAGTGACATGATCAGATATGTGTTTAAAAAGTAGCTCTAGTAGCAAAGAGGCTGATAGAATGGAGAGGCTTCCATCCATGGGACCCATCCATGCACCATTCATTTGGAAAAGACAGCTATAGCTTGGAGATTTAAGTGAGTCATGTAGGTGAGTTTGCTCAGGAAGGTGTGCAGGACAAGGAGAGAAGAGGGTGATGATCACATCCTGGGGAACACTGACATTTAATTTGGGAGCAGAATGAGAGAAGCCAGAAAAAGAGAATAAGAAATGGGAGCAGAATGTAAGGAGAAGCAGGAAAGAGCAAGTACTGCTGGACCTATTTGCAGGGCAGCAGTGGAGACGCAGACAAAGTGAACAGACTTGTGGACACAGTGGGGGAAGGAGAGAGTGGGCTGAATTGAGCGAATAGCATGGAAACATATACATTCCGTATGTAAAACAGATAACCTGTGAGAATTTGCTCTGTAAAACAGGAAGCTCAATCCAGGGCTCTGTGACAACCTAGAGGAGTGGAAGAGTGGGAGGGATTCAGGAGGGACTAGACATATGTATACCTGTGGCTGATTGCTGTGGATGTGCGGCAGAGGCTAGCACAATATTGTAGAGCAGTTGTCCTCAATAATCGTATTTTGTTCTGTTCTTCTCAATATTGTACAATTATAATCTTTGATAATGAAAAGATCTTATTAATTAAAAAAAGAGGACTGGGTAGATCAATGATGTCAAATAGTACGTGGACAGAGACGATGGCATTGGACTGCACACCGGGGCCATTTTAATTTTTTGATCAAGATAGCTTAAATTTAATTTCATTTGCTTCAAGGAGTTTATCATCTTTTGAGTTACCTTACAACCTTGTGCTTCTGTGAGATATAGGACATACTGCAAGAAAGATGCTGTAGCTCTCAAAAGGACATCTGAATCATATTCTAAAGATAACATTTTGATTATCGTTGTTTTCAGTTGCTAATTCGTGTCTGACTCTTTGCAGACAAAGAGTCCCATTTTGATGATGAGAATGATAATTTTTAAGTGTTCTGGATAAGAGGATCTGAGTGTGACTAGAATAAGCAATAAGAAGTTTGATCTAGGTAGTGAGGGTCAAGTAAAAATGGTCCCACTGCCATCTTTAACTTTTTTTTTTTAGATTTTGGCTGTGCTGTGTTGTCTTTCTGAGCTTCTCTAGTTGCACTGTGCAAGCTTAGTTGCCCTGTGGCAGATGGGATATTAGTTCCCTGACTAGGGGTTGAACCTGTGTCCCCCACCAGGGAAGTCCCCCACTGCCATCTTAAATGCAGGTGGGGCTTGAAGACATACAGCGTCCCACCTATATGTTCTCCTTGGTGCTTCATTACACCCCTCCTGGTGGAAAAGGAAGTAGAAGCTGTGTATCTGGGTCCCAGAGTTAAGTGTGCTCAGTAATCCAAGTCTCCTACCTTTTGCTTTTATGATAGATTGTCCCCTCTTCTGTCTGGAATTCTACAACTCTAAGCAATGGCAACCCACTCCAGTGTTCTTGCCTGGAGAATCCCAGGGACGGGGAAGCCTGGTGGGCTGCCCTCTATGGGGTCGCACAGAGTCTGACAAGACTGAAGCAACTTAGCAGCAGCAGCAGCAAAGGGAAAGTGTGCAAGCAAATTGAGAGAGAATGAACACAAAAAGCCTGGGGTCCGCTGTAGTCAGTCTTAAAATTTCATGACTTGCTGCTGGTGAGAAAGGGTTAACTGGCAACAAAGCCACGATGAGGTTATATTCATCTCGGAACCGAGTTGCTGGAATCCAACCCAGCATTGTAATTAACAGATACAGCAGGCTCCCTGCCTGGAGCCTTGGAGCAGAGGCTAGATGTTGAATTCAGAGAAGGAAGGCACATTGACAACCAGTGTCTCTCCCTAGCTGCTACTCTTAATACTTTTTGCCGTCAATTCAGTTATATTTGTGTTTGACAAAGTGTCTCTTTAAATGCTTCAAATGATCAGACCTTTATTTTTGACCTTTCAGGGGAAATCTGTAAACAAGTAGAACTGCAATACCCAAATGAATGATGGTGCTCAATTGTAAAATTTAATGCAATTAAACTAACAGTTACAGCAACACCGCTATCCAGCTCAAGTAAATCAATAGCTTCCTAGTTGCATCTGTAGCTGAGAATCATTGTGGCTGTGGCAGATTTTCTGCTGCAAACTTGAACTGTGAAGAATTAATACCAATAGCATAGAATCCTGGTGATGTGGCTCTGGTCGCCCAGCTGGAGCAGGGAAGGATGCTCTGGTGCACTTTTTATGGCAAATGCAAATTAGCAGATAGTTGTGGGAATAAAGTTCTCTTCTTGATCTATGGCAGGAGAGAGCTAGTCTGCAACAGTTCTTTGCAGACTGTAATTAGTTTATTCATTAGGGTTGGGGAATTCAATGACACAGCTGCATGAGGTAGCATGGAAAGCTACCTGAACATATGGCAGAAGGATAATGCAAATATAGTTCCTGAAAGAAAAAGGCAAATGGTACAACTTTGTGCTTTTATTTTACATCCTGCAGTGATTTTCTGAAGGGAGGTGGTGAGTTAATTACACTCCAAACCTCGTAATATACATTGATTTTGGATTGTGGGGCATATTTGTTTCCCTTGTATGTTGCATATAACATATCAATTCAGTTCAGTCGCTCAGTTGTGTCCGACTCTGTGACCCCATGGACTGCAGCACACCAGGCTTCCCTGTCCATCACCAACTCCTGGAGCTTGCTCAACTCATGTCCATCGAGTCGGTGATGCCATCCAACCATCTCATTTATATAAACATATGAATGTATATAACATATCTGCACACACATCGCTAAACATCTCGATACATACATAAAAGACTGAATGCTGTTGCTTGGTCTCTAGCAAGAAAGGCTAACACTTATGTCCGTGTATGGTGTTTCAATCTCCCCTTTTGGTTTTAGTATTACTTATTAATCTAACAAGCTTTTAACTCTTATTAGAGGTGCGTGCGTGTGTGTGTGTGTGTGTGTGCAAGCACATGCACGTGTGCCCACTCAGTTGGTCTGTCTGACTTTTTGTGATGCCATAGACTGTAGCCTGCCAGGCTCCTCTTGTCCATGGAATTTTTCAGGCAAGAATACTGGAGTGGATTGCCAGTTTCCTCCTCCAGGGGATCTTCCTGATCCAGGAATCGAACCCGTGTCTCTTGCATCTCCTGCACTGGCAGGCAGGTTCTTCACCACTAGCACCACCTGGAAAGCCACAGAAGTGAAATAAAACTGTTGGTTGCATCCAACTTCTGAAAGACTTGTGGGTATTCATACATGTAAAATCCAATCTTGCTTGTGGAATGCAAGCACTTTCATAGCGAGATTCTCTTAAATCTATTTTTTTTTTTGTACTGTAAAGACTAATCTGACTTCACATGTAGCCATAGTTATGCAAAATTTAAAATCCGTATAGTATTTGACTTAAAGAAAAAAACCAGACCTGAATTCAAGTAGGTTATAGGAAGAATTAAATCTGCATGGTTAGTAAGGAAGCCCAATAGGTTGAAAAAATTAGAGCAAAGCAAAACTCGATTTGAACCATTATACGAAACCATTCTTGTGCCTCTCCTTTTTTTTTTTTTTTTTAATTAATTTTATTTTTTAGTTTGTTTTGCTTTACAATACTGTATTCGTTTTGTTACACATTGACATGAATTAGCCATGAGTGTACATGAACTCCCCATCCCGACCTCCACCTCCACCCTCCCGCCCCACACCCTCTCTCTGGATTATCCCGTGCATCAGTCCCAAGCATCCTGCCTCCTGCATCAAACCTGGATTGGCGATTCGTTTCACTTATGATATCACACATGTTACACTGCCACTCTGCCAACCCATCCCACCCTCTCCCTCTCCTACAGAGTCCAAAAGGCCATTCTATACAACTGTGTCTCTTTTGCTGTCTTGCGTACAGGTTTATCATTACCATCATTCTAAATTCCATATATATGTGTAAGTATACTGTATTGGTGTTTTTCTTTCTGGCTTACTTCACTCTGTATAATCGGCTCCAGCGTCATCCACCTCATTAAAACTGATTCAAATGTATTCTTTTTAACAGCTGAGTAATACTCCATTGTGTATATGTACCACAGCTTTCTTATCCATTCATCTGCTGATGGACATCTAGGTTGCTTCCATGTCCTGGCTATTACAAACAGTTTGTGCCTCTCCTTATAATCTTCACGTGTCACCTGTAAACATTCTCAGTGAGAATATTACTGAAGTCAAAGCATTCAACCAGGGACACAAGCATGTGTGGAAAAGCCACAGAGCCTGAATACTTTTGTTCTTGGCAATTGATTTACTCTATTTTAACGCCAAAAGCTATTTATTGACTATCATCTGCTCATATGGTTTCTTCTTCTTATAACTCTCAATCCAAATTGGTGGCTAACACAGATGAAACAAGATTCTTCTGCCAAAACTAAGATGTTAAATTAGGAAGGAACTCACAATGCACAGTAAGATGTACTCGTGATTGTTCCCTGGTATCTGATTACAAGGAAGCTTTGCATTTTATTTTGTGGTTTTCTGTGCTGTACATGTTTTCTTAAAATGTGTATGTGTGTGTTGCTTCCATAGTAATTCAGTCTTTCAACTTCAGAAATGTAAATTTACTTCTGTTCAGAGCCTGATGTTTGTGGCTGTGACTCTCAGAGGTGGTTGTGGGAAGCAGATAGTTGTAGGTAAATGGACAGGAAGGGGCACCCACAGCTGTAAATGGTAGGTCAGGGAGATGGTAGGGAATGAGAGCAGAATGGGATCTGAAACTAATAGGCCTGTCAGAGAAGTGTTAGTCATTCAGTCGTGTCCGACTCTTTGCAACCCCATGGACTGTAGCCCACCAGACTCCTCTGTCCATGGGATTTTCCAGGCAAAAATACTATAGTATGTTGCCATTTCCTCCTCCAGGGGCTTTTCCAGCCCAGGGATAGAACCTTAATCTCCTAAATTACAGGCAGATTCTTTACTGTCTGAGGCACCAGGGAAGTGTCAGGGCAAACCTAGCAGCAGATTCAGTCAAATGATGGGTTGAGTTAAGTGAACATATTAAGAATCAAGTGATGATCAAAAATCAAGGAGTCAGACCAGTACCATAATCCAGGATCTAATCTGATGGTGGTTGATGAGAGCTGAATCGAAGCCAACGGGAGTCAGATGGTACAGATCCAGCTGGTAAGAGGAGACCCTCCTAGATGGAGCAGCTTCCTACATCATTCTCTAAAACTTTCATATATTTAGATAAAATAATTCCTATGACAGGGAGAATTATCAATAACCCCAGATATGCAGATGATACTACCCTTATGGCAGAAAGTGAAGAACTAAAGAGCCTCTTGATGAAAGTGAAAGAGGAGAGTGAAAAAGTTGGCTTAAAGCTCAACATTCAGAAAACGAAGATCATGGCATCTGGTCCCATCACTTCATGGGAAATAGATGGGGAAACAGTGGAAACAGTGTCAGACTTTATTTTTGAGGGGGCTCCCAAATCACTGCAGATGGTAATTGCAGCCATTAAAAGATGCTTACTCCTTGGCAGGAAAGTTATGACCAACCTAGACAGCATATTAAAAAGCAGAGACATTACTTTGTCAACAAAGGTCCGTCTAGTCAACTACTGGTTTTTTCAGTAGTCATGTATGGATGTGAGAGTTGGACTATAAAGAAAGCTGAGCACAGAAGAATTGATGCTTTTAAACTGTGGTGTTGGAGAAGACTCTTGAGAGTCCCTTGAACTGCAAAGAGATCCAACCAATCCATCCTAAAGGAGATCAGCCTGGGTGTTCATTGGAAGGACTGATGTTGAAGCTGAAAGTCCAGTACTTTGGCCACCTGATGGGAAGAGCTAACTCATTTGAAAAGACCCTGATGCTGGGGAAGATTGAGGGCAGGAGGAGAAGGATGACAGAGAATGAGATGGTTGAATGGCATCACCGACTCAATGGACATGGGTTTGGGTGGATTCCGGGAGCTGGTGATGGACAGGGAGGCCTGGCGTGCTGCGGTTCATGGGGTCACAAAGAGTCAGACACGACTGAGCGACTGAACTGAACTGAACTGATGACGGGGAGAAACCTACTCCAATGTGCAGAGGAAGAGGCAGGTGAATACACCTGGGTGGATTAGAGAGAACAGAGCTTGACTCCAGTTGCATTTATAGTCCATGGTGTTAATGAATCCCATGAAGATATTACCATAGAGAATAACAAGTCATTTTTCTGATAGTCAATGGACCATTCTGCAATTTTCATTAAAAAAATTTTATTGAAGCATAGTGGATTTACAATGTTTTGTTAGTTTCGGGTGTACAGCAAAGTGATTCAGTTATCCATACACACGTATATGTATTTTCAGATTCCTTTCCCATATAGGTTACTGCAGAGCATTGAGTGGAGTGCCCTGTGCTATGCAGTAGGTACTTGTTATTTATTTTATATATAGTAGCATATACATGGTAGGGCTTCCCAGGTGGCTCAGTGATAAAGAATCCGCCTGCCAATACAGGAGACCCAGGAGACTTGGCTTCAGTCCC
Source organism: Aepyceros melampus (assembly GCA_006408695.1). Classification (NCBI taxonomy): domain Eukaryota; kingdom Metazoa; phylum Chordata; class Mammalia; order Artiodactyla; family Bovidae; genus Aepyceros; species Aepyceros melampus. The sequence continues at coordinate 69,290 of SJXQ01003912.1, read as the reverse complement.
TGGGTTGGGAAGATCCACTGGAGGAGGAAATGGCAACCCACTCCAGTATTCTTGCATGGAAAATCCCATGGACAGAAGAGCCTGCAGACTGCTGTCCATAGGGCTTTCAAAGAGTCGGACAGGACTGAGCGACGGAACTGAACTGAACTGAACTGAGTGGCTAAAGGGCAACCGTGTATATATGTTAATTCAAAATTCTTAGTTTATCCTTCCCCGTTTTCCCCTTTGGTAACCCTAAGAGAATAATAAGACATTTCTCTGACAGCAATGAGCAGTTTTGCAATTTTTTAAAAAGCTTTTTTCTCTGGGAGTAAGGGGAGAAGCAGCAGAGTTCTGTGTCTCTTTCAATAGTATTAATTTAGCTGGATTGTTTTGTGGATTTAAAGTCTAGACTGTTTGGTTCTTTGCATTTTGGGGGCTGTTCCTCCTCAGAAAATGTGTGTGCTAAGGAGTTTATTTATTGACTGATTCCTAAGTCCTCCATCCTCTACTGACATTTTATGTATGAAGAAGAAATAAAATTTACAATCCCCGCCTTTGGGAATTTTATAGCCCTTTTGAGGAGGCCAGATACAATAGTGCCTTCAATTTTACATTCATTCACTCCCTTGTTGTACCAGATGGCTTGTCTTAATAATAAATTTGGTAGATACATCCTTGTCTTCAGGGAGGTTATAGTCAAATGAGTTACTTAAGTGATGCAAAACTTCTCTTCTACTTGCCTGCTGCAAATGCCCTACCTCTTTGCTTAAGGCACTTTGTATTTTGCAAATATGGAATAGAATGAAATAAAACAAGGCTTTGTAGTCTTAGGGCTTTATTAATTTTACAAGATGGTTTCAGCACATTTACTAGTGTCTGGTGAAGAATTGTGATAATTAAAATTCAGCTGTACTAATTAAAACAAATGAATAAAGTCTTTAATGTTCTTTTCCTCACAATTTTTAATTTCCTTTTTGCTTACTCCTGACTTTGCAGTATTCTGTAACAGTCATTGGGGTTTTTACTGTCATTAGGGAAATTTATGAAGTTATATAGCTCAGGAAGCCTGAAGAAATCCTATAACAGTAATATTTGAATAAATTTAGTTTCCTTTGGGTCAGCTTTTTAAAATCAATGAATTTAAACTGATCGGTATTCTGAAAGTCAAACTTTCATAAGAAATTCTGACTGGTGTTTATTATTTTAATGTTCTAGGGTTAAAACTGAGTCCCTGTAGGCTTTCTCAAGTCTCAGGAATTAAAAGCTATATTTGTGATACGAAATCAGCTAAATAAAAACTGCATAAAAACAGAAGGAATTTATACAAAATGCTAATACTGGTTGTCTCTGCTTGCCGAGATAATCTTGTTTTGTGCTTTTGTTTATTTGTTTACCTTTTTCTACATTCCTAAATTTTAAATTTAGCATATAGGCGACTTAGAAAATTACAGTAATAGCAAGTGGGACTGATGCTGAGGCTGAAACTCCAAAACTTTGGGCGCCTGATGTGAAGAACTGACTCATTGGAAAGGACCCTGATGCTGAGAAAGACTGAAGGTGGGAGGAGAAGGGGACGACAGAGAATGAGATGGTTGGATGGCATCACCGACTCCATGGACATGAGTTTGAGCAAGCTCTGGGAGTTGGTGATGGACAGGGAAGCCTGGTGTGCTGCAGTCCATGGAATCACAAAGAGCTGGACACAACTGATTGACTGAACTGAACTGAAATACCATCAATAGGCTTCCCTGGTGGCTCAGATGGTAAAGAATCTGCCTGCAACGCTGGAAACCCAGGTTCAATCCCTGGGTTGGGAAGATCCCCTGGAGAAGGGAATAGCAATGCACTCCAGTATTCTTGCCTATTAATAGCAAGTGGGACTGATGCTGAGGCTGAAACTCCAAAACTTTGGGCGCCTGATGTGAAGAACTGACTCATTGGAAAGGACCCTGATGCTGAGAAAGACTGAAGGTGGGAGGAGAAGGGGACGACAGAGAATGAGATGGTTGGATGGCATCACCGACTCCATGGACATGAGTTTGAGCAAGCTCTGGGAGTTGGTGATGGACAGGGAAGCCTGGTGTGCTGCAGTCCATGGAATCACAAAGAGCTGGACACAACTGATTGACTGAACTGAACTGAAATACCATCAATAGGCTTCCCTGGTGGCTCAGATGGTAAAGAATCTGCCTGCAACGCTGGAAACCCAGGTTCAATCCCTGGGTTGGGAAGATCCCCTGGAGAAGGGAATAGCAATGCACTCCAGTATTCTTGCCTAGAGAATTCCATGGACAGAGGAGCCTGATGGGTTACAGTCCATGAGGTCCCAAAGAGTTGAACATGACTGAGCGAGTATCAAATGCTTTTAATGGTTGAGATTTCTGCCATAGATGGGATTTACCTTTCAAAGGCAGGTGTCAACTTCCTTTTGAACAATCCTTTCACATTTACAATGGAGGCATCCTTTGGCATATTTTGTTTTATGAATTGATATTTCATTTCTTTCTTTCTTTAGAAAGAAATTTGCTATTTATTTCTTTAGAACACTAACTCATCAGGTCCTTTGTGAATTCATTTGATAATTTGGTATTGCCATTAGATAATGGAGTGTTTGGCTTCATGTTTTTAATTTAGTAAAATTAAAATTGAAAATGTAGTGCTTCCTTGTGATTTATTAATAGTATAATATCAGTAATAATAAGTAATGAGTCACATAAATGGGGGAGTTTTGAGAGAAATCAGATTACCATTGGGTTGGCCAAATTAACATCTTATGAAAACCCTGAATGAACTTTTTGGCCAACTCAATAATTCCTAACTCCTCTCCCTCCAATAATAGTAGGAACTTGGTAAGTGGTTTCAAATGAAATGAGAGAAAGAGTTCACTCCTGACTTCATGAGTATGTGATGAAGTTGAAGTCATGAGTTGTGTACCCAATAACGAGCTTTTGAACTGAGAGCTGATTCCAGTTTCTTTCACCAGCTGTGTGATCTTTGAAAAATTATTTTACCTCTCTGAGTTTCCTAATCCGTGAAATATGGAAGGTAGTTTTTACCTTTCAAAGTTACTTTGACTAGGTAATATGCACACAACGTTTACCATGGTACTTGGCACACAGGGCCATTGTTGGAATAGAAGAAAGATACCTCTGGGTGGAAAAAGCCTCATATAATATTTTGACTACTGAATTAGGAAAGTCAACCTTTCTCCAGAATAATAACCAACTCTGACAGGAAGTTATGAACTTTTGTAATAGAGGATGTATTACAAAGCACTGTTGTGGTTTCGAGTCTTGTTAATGACACCAAGTGATCTTCTGAGCATGGAGTGAGCACCATTGCCCACACAGCAATTAACTTCACCCTTCATTAGTAATGTGCCTACAGACATGATTTCTTTTGCTCTTATCTTATCTCACTAGGATGCCATCCAAGAGAACACTTAAATAAAAATCCACTCGTCATGTCTTGCTGTTAGCTGAGCAGATGCAGGGTAAACACCATTAAGGTTAAATGTGTTACACTAACCTCCGTTGAATGAGTAACAAGAAGGCCAAGAACTCCATCTAAGCTGAGGAACAGCTAATTTTGAATGACAAAATGGAATCTTCTAAATTTAGACCTGGGTTTAATGAGGGGTTTCGGGTATTCTTACCTGAAAGCACAAGAGAAAAACTGAAGTTGTTTCTTCATTTGGGCTCTGTTTATTACTTATAATTATGGTCCATGTTCAGGATCACAATCGAGAGTTTTAAAATATTTTTTCTTCCCCCCTTTCCTTTTTCATTCTCATCAGGAATTATTTGCTAAGTCACTTCAGTCGTGTCCGACTTGTTGCGACCCTATGGATCATTTAGCCCACTGGGCTCCCCTGTCCATGGGATTCTCCAGGCAAGAATACTGGAGTGGGTTGCCATGCCCTCCTCCAGAGAATACTGAGCATCTATTATGGCCAAAATACTAGCTAAATTTTGAAGGCCAAAGGTATAACAGAATTGCTGCTCTTCATACCTATTCTGGAAGTTTAGTTGGCTCAGATAGTATAGAATCTGCCTTTAAAAATGCGAGAGACCCAGGTTCAATCCCTTGGTTGGGAAGATCCCCTGGAGAAGGGAATGGCAACCCACTCCAGTATTCTTTCTTGGAGAACTTCATGGATTGAGGAGCCTGTCAGGCTACAGTCCATGGGCTTGCAAAGAGTCGGACACCACTAGCAACTAACACAGAGGGGACAGAATAGCCATAGGAAGAGGTAGGTTTTGATGATGAATATCATATAAATTTCTATATAAAATATTCTGAGTTGGCAGTTTAGTAGAGACTGAGCCTGTCTTTCCCTCAGACTCTAATAGATCAAAACACTTTATTTATCTTCAATTTTCCCAAATCAAAGCTGGCACTGCTACCTTAATCTAGTTTTTTTTTTTTTTTACAGGCATTAAAATTCTAAGGTGTCATCTGGAATTTGAGAGCCATGCTCCATTAACACTAATGAGTGACTTTTGGTTAAATCTTCATGGATCAGGCTGAACATTTCCCTGTGGGTATTGATTCACCTTTCATTTCAGTGGGCATCACACCAGCCTGCACTGAAATTGTTTGCATCATTTAACCTGTAAGGGTGTACAACAAATCTATGATTTATGATTTGGAAAGTATCCAGCTTGGTCCAGATTGTTACTGAAAATTTCCTGATTTCTTCCTTTCTATTCAGGTCAAATAGTGCCTGTAAATTTCCAGGCACTCCTTGTTTCTTGTAGGGCTCAGGTCAAAATTCTTTATAAATGGGCTAATACGACTTCTGAACGACTGTTCTAACAATAATGGAATCATGTAACTTTACTTCTGAAAGCTGGAAGTTCAAGTTAAACATCCATGACAGACTGTATATTTTTTGTCTGTATATTTTGAAATAACCTTCAGATTCACAGCTATGTGGGTGGGCAATTTTTAAAAATTCCTGAAAAATGCAAGGAACCTCCAAAAAATCATATTTTTACTTGCTGCATAATTCTGAATAGTGTTTATATTAACTGTATCTACCTTGAGTGCAAACTTGATGTCAGGAACTATTGTTGAGATGTTTAATTCAAGGTGAATAAGAAGGTGTTAGGCTTCCCTGGTGGTGCAGATGGTAAAGTGTCTGCCTGCAATGTGGGAGACCAGGGTTTGATCCCTGGGTTGGGAAGATCCCCTAAAGAAGGAAATGGCAACCGACTCCAGTACTCTTGCCTGAAAATTCCATGGATGGAGGAGACTGGTGGGCCACAGTCCATGGGGTCGCAAAGAGTCGGACACAACTGAGCAACTTCGCTTTCTTTCTAAGAAGGTGTTCAGTTCAGTTCAGTCGCGCAGTCGTGTCCGACTCTTTGCGACCCCATGAATTGCAGCACGCCAGGCCTCCCTGTCCATCACCAGCTCCTGGAGTTCACTCAGACTCACGTCCATTGAGTCCATGATGCCATCCAGCCATCTCATCCTTGGTCGTCCCTTTCTCCTCCTNGTGAACTCCGGGGAGTTGGTGATGGACAGGGAGGCCGGGCGTGCTGCGATTCATGGGGTCGCAAAGAGTCGGACACGACTGAGCGACTGAACTGAACTGAAGCGTATTCTTTAAAAACATACTTAATGCTGAGTGTATTTATGAATCATAATTTATCAATACAGTCTTCTATCGTCAGACTTCAAGTGGTTTGCAAATTTTGGCTTTATACTGCTTCAACAGTTTATCTTTGCTCATTCATTTGCCAATCCATCCATCCAATCAGTTTTTACTGAGTACAGTGTGCCAGGCTCTGGGTCAGTAATTAAGGACATATCATTAATCATAATCCTCCTAATAGTTAACATTTATTACCATTTCTAACTATGGGCCAGGAACTTTATGAATATCTTAATTATATGACTAGATATTAGTATAATAATCATTCTAATAAGTTAGTGTAATAATATTAACTAATTAAATCCTTATGAAGTAGATAAGGAAAACAAATAAGGAAACAGAGGTTTATCTAACTGAAGTGACTTGGCCCAGATCACTTCAGGTTAGTACTTGCAAGAACCAGAGTTCAAATCCAGGCAACCTGACTCCAGTCCTGCTCTTATAACCACAGTGGCTACTATGTCAATAAAAAGCACTCTCTCTTGCCCCTATGAAACAATTTTAATTGTAATGTTCTTTGAATCATTTAATTTTTTAAATTTGATTTCTGACTGTTTTCTTAGGATAAAGTCTAAAAACAGAAATGCTGAGTCAGGGCTTTCCTGGTGGCTTAGTGGTAAAGAATGCAGGAGACACAGGTCGATCCCTGATCTGGGCAGATCCCACATGCTGAAGAACAATTAATCCCATGCATCACAGCTACTGAGCCTGTGCTCTAGAGCCTGGGAGCCACAACTACTGAAGGCTTTGTGCCCTAAAGCCCATGCTCTGCAACAAGAGAAGCCACTGCAGTGAGAGGCCCTTACATCACAACTCGAGAGCAGCCCTGCTCAACTAGAGAAAGCCCATGCACAGCAACAAAGACCCAGTGCAGCCAAAAATAAATAAATAAAATTATGTGAAAAATCTAAATTATATTATAAAAAAATGCTGGGTCAAATATTATGAATAATCCTAGTGAAAATACTGTGGTCAAGGTCCTAAATGAGGGAGGACCAGGGATGAGGAGACTGTCTTTCTATGTCTCTATCTATCCATCCATCTATCCGCCCATTCGTACATCCATCTTGGGTCTCTGTTGTTACTCTACCATGAAGGGAGACAGCAGGAGATAGATATAGTAGTGATTCAGACCTGAGCAGGCTTGGAGATGGTGTGGGCAATGCTCTTCCCATCAAGGCAGAGTCAGTGGGTGCCTGCCCTTCAGGGATATTTCTCGTGACGCTGTATGATGCAGGATGGCAGAGGGGAGGCAGCAGGGATATGAAGAGCTCATCAAAGGAATGAGTCTAGATCACAAGTGTGAGTGTACAGCCCCTTAAGATGACTATCATTACAAGAAAATGCCTCTACCTCACACCAGTCAGAATGGCCATTATCAAAAAATCTACAAATAATAAATGCTGGAGAGGATGTGGAGAGAGTGTAAGTTGTTACAAGCATCATGGAGCACTGGACTACACTGTTGGTGGGAATGTAAACTGATTCAGCCATCCTGGAGAACAGTATGAAGATTTCTTGAAAAAACTAGGAATAAATCTACCATATGACCCAGAAATCCCATCATTGGGCATAAGCCCTGAGAAAACCATAGTTAAAACATGTACTTCAATGTTCATAGCAGCATTTACAATAGGCAGGACATGAAAGCAACCTAGATGTCTATAGATAGAGGAATGGAATAAGAAGTTGTGATACACACACACACACACACACACACACACGGTGGAATATGACTCAGCCATAAAAAGGAACAAATCTGAGACAATTCTAGGGATGTGGATGAACCTAGAGCCTGTTTTACACAGAGTGAAGTAAGTCAGAAAGAGAAAAACAAGTATCATATATTAACACATATACATGGAATGTAGAAAAATGGTACTGATGAACCTATTTGCAGGGCAGGAATAGGAACTGAGATGTAGAGAATAAACTCATGGACACAGCAGAGGAAGGAGAGGATGGGATGAATTGAGAGAGTGGCTTGAAATATATACATTAAAAAGGGGAGGGGGCTCAGATAGTAAAGACTCTCTCTGCATTGTAAGAGACTTGGGTTTGATCCCTGAGTCAGGAAGATCCCCTGGAGAAGGGAATGCATTGAAATATATACATTACCATGTGTAAAATAGATAGCTAATGGGAAGTTGCTGTATAGTGAAGGGAGCTCAGCTCGGTGATTTGTGACAGCCTAGAGGGATGGGTTGGGGTAGGAAGTGGGAGGGAAGTTCATGAGGGAAGGGACATATGTATCCCTATGGCTTATTCATGTTGATGTATGGTGGAAACCAAGACAACATTGTAAAGCAATTATCCTTCAATTAAAAATAATAAAAAAGAAAATGCCTCTATTCGCTAAAAATCACTAGTTCAGTTAAAGATTTTCTTATTTCAGTTAGTATTTAATATAACCTTCCTTGTTCTTAAACCATAAATTACTCATATATGGCAAGTGACTGTCTATAAATATTCTTTCTGTTCCTTAAATTTCATATTTTTTCTTAAATTCTACTCCCCAAATGAACATTACCTGTTCTTTGCCAACTTTCTGTCATGTAGTATCATGTAATTACAAAAACACAGACCTGACTGGCAGCTCAACTAGGTTTAATTCCTATAACTGCCATGAACCTGCTGTATGGTGTTGGCCAGTCTTTTTAATTCTTGATTTCTTACCTTTAAAGTAATACAGAGTTGTAATGACAATCACATGAAGTGCTATGAGCAGAAAAAACAATAACAGTTAACCTATATTGAGTTCTTATTTTACATATCACAAAATAAGACACTGTTCTCAGTGTTTAAAATGCAAATATGTACTTTCCTCGGAATAATCACATGGTAAGCTGGATTCCAAATAGCTCTATGGCTTTCACCCCTGGCTTTCCTTCTGTGATTATGTTACATTATGTGGGACTTTGAAGATGTGATTACGTTGACTAATCAGTTGTTCTTAGGACACGAAGATGATCTAGGTGGGCCTGGATATTATAATTGTGTAATCACTGAGCCTCTTTAAAGTGAAAAGTCTTCTCTGGCTGTTTGAAGACAAAGAAGTTAGAGTGCTCTGAAGCATGAGAAGGACTCAAGATGATTGTTGTTTAGAAGATGGAAGACGTCACATGAGAAGGAATCTGGGCAACCTCTCTGAGCGGAGGGTGGGCACTCTGCTGACAAGAAAACAAGGACTACAGACCTATAGCTGCAGGGAATTAGAGTCTGTCAACCTATTTGTTTTAAAAAATAATTATTTATTTTTGGTTGCACTGGTTCTTTGCTGCTGCACACTGGCTTTCTCTAGTTGCAGTGAGCAGCTGTGGTCCATGGGCTTCTCATTTTGGTGGCTTCTCTTGCTGTGGAGCACACGGGGTTCAGTAGTTGTGGTGTGTGGGCAGAGTAGTTGCAGCTCGTGGGCTCTAAAGCTTGGGCTTCAGTAGTTGTGGGGCACGGGCTTAGTTGCCCTGTGGCATGTGTAATCTTCCCACAGCAGGGATCAAATCTGTGTCTCCTGTATTGGCAGGTGGATTCTTAACCACTGGACCACTAGGGAAGTTCAAACCTGAATACTTATAGCTAGAATACAAAAGACAAAACCAGAGATGTCAAAGAAACCTTGTTTTTGATGATCTCTTTAGTGCAAAAAAAACTTGAATGAAAAAAGTTTGAGAAGCACTGAGCTGATATATTCAAAGTAATTTACACATTTCCTTCATATTCTGTTCCCTAAATTTACAGTGAGTTTGTTGTATCAGGTAGAATTCTGGAATGAGAATCAGGAAATGGACCCAGCTATTCATCACCATCCATCCAACCATTCATCTTCTACTCATGGTGTCCAACAAGCATTTGTAGGGTGCTCCTAAGACAATGTGATTTGATGAAGTAACACAGGCCCTGCTAGTTCTGTTTCCTTGCATTTAAAACTAACTAGGTGATGCGACAAACCTCTATTACCAATGGGATGCTACTACAGTTCTTGTATGTGCTGACCTCTGGGTTTCACAAGGTAGGGCAGTGTTTCTCAAAGTCAGCCTGGGTACCTACCACCTGCAGCGGAATCTCCTGGATGCTTAATAAAAAAGCAGATCCTGAGGTTGCCCCAAACCCTCTGAATCAGAAACACTGGAGGTTGGAGCCCAGTACTTCTGGTTTTAAACAAGCTTTCTGAATTATGAACACACTTCAAGTTAGATGTATAGCTATGTTGCTGTTCAGTCAGCAAGTCCTGCCGGACTCTTTGCGACCCCATGGACTGGAGCTCGCCAGGCTTCCCTGTACCTCACCACCTCCCAGTTTGTCCAAGTTCATGTTCATTGAATCTGTGATGCCATCCAACTATCTCATCTCTGTTGCTCTCTTCTTCTGCCTTCAGTCTTTCCCAGCATCAAGGTCTTTTCTGGCTGCAACATAAATATGTAACGTAGGTTCCCGTATCCTAAAATTATCTCCCTTATTAGAAGACAAGCGTCACAGGTTTGGAAAGAAAACAGGACCATACCTGTGTGCATCAGCCTCCTGGCCACGTCCATCCGTCCCCCGCCCCACCCCCACCCCAGCCAAGGTTGTGATTATGGAGCATATTTGTGTCCAGATAGCTCCCTATCTGTGCCCTGTACCTGCAAAGTCACCTTTCCCCTTCTGGGGCAGTGCCTGTCCCATGCATGATGAGGGGTTCCAGGGAGAACGTGAGCGGGAGTCCCCCTCCCAGGCTTCGGGAGCCTTTTCCCTTCCCCGAGGGAGGGTGGGGCCGGCGCCGGCCGCCGGGAGAGCCCCTGCGGGCAGCGCGCGCCTGGCAGCCGTCACCCGGCGGGTCAGCCGCGGCCGGAGGCAGCCTTTCCCACCTCCCTCGGCGCGGAGAGGGGAAACCGGAGAAGTGGGTCACCCCGGCCGGCCCCGTCCGCCCACCCTCACCGGCCTCGCCTCCCGCTCTCCTGCCGAGCCTCAGGCCTGGGCCGCGGCCGAAGCGGTGTGGCTGGAGCGGCGGCGCCCGGGGCCGGGCCTCCAGTGCCCGCGCCTCGGCGCTCTGCCCGCCAGTGCCCTTGCCCGCGCGTGCTGGGGGTGGGGGTCGGGGGGAAAAAAAACCCCAGGGAGCCTGAAATCCAGCTCCTCTGAATCTCGGTGAAAATTTTGTTTTCCTTCTCTAGTAGGCAAACACGTTTTCTGTTAATCGAGTTTTGCGAGTTGCTCTTTCCCTAAAAGGCCAGGAACGTCTGAAAATGAGCGGGTACCCTGCAGTCCTTCTCTGCTGCCTACTTTGTTTCTTGCTTTTTCCTTTTCATCTGAAAAAACCTCAAACCCCAAACCCAAACAAACCAGGACGTGCAATCTTTGGGTCGGAAGGTTTCCCCCTCGCCGCCCTCCTCCGCTCCCCTCCCCCAGCTTCCCGCACAGCGCCAACTCCATTGAAGTTAACTCCTTTCTTCTTTCGGGAGTAAGATCCCTTGGGGATGAGAAGGGTTAAAAATGGGATTTGCCCATCAGGTGTACGAATCGCAGTGCTGAAGGCAGGTACATCTAATTGCTCCCACCTGTCTGAGGCGGCAGTGATGCTGCGGTGAGCATCTCTGCAAGGAGGCGTGTAAGAGGAGGGTGGCGGGCTTCGCCTGGGGCGAAGGGTGGCACCGATTGTTTTATAGGAAACCCATGGGGGCCGCTCAGTAGGGACAGTGTCTCACTGTGCACAGCTCCCCCAACCCCACCTCTGGAAGCCTGTGTGTCCTTTGTCTCTGTCTACTCCACCTGCTGACTGCTTGACTGCTAGGCCTGGACCAGAGGATGGTGGCGGTGGCCAGGTTAACCTGCACTGCTGTGCGTGCCTGTGTGGTTCTCCTCACTCAGTCCTAGGCCCCTGCCAGCCTCAGGCTGCCTCTGGAGCACCTCCGCCCTCAGTCCTCAGTTTCCTGACTGGCCAGAGAGAAGCTGAATTTGGTCTCTCTTCTCAGGATGCAGGAACTCATCCTTCAATAAACCACCTCTTCAGGATTCCGACGCTTGAGTCTCCTCCCTGACTGCTGCTGAGTCTTTCTCATCTCTGACAGCTGTAGGTCTTCTTACCTTCTGAGGCCCTGTGGTCCCATCCCTTTGATTTTGGAGCTCAGACTGTTCAACCCAGAATCTCTGCCGCATGACAAAACCATCTTGAAGCAGGGAGATCCGGACAGTAGGTGATGGAGAGGAGCTGAGAAAATAAGAGCAGATGGGGAGAAACCAGACTGAAATGCCTGGGTACATAGTAGCCTGAAATCTAAGATATAATGAAGAGGCTGGAAAAGTCAAGTTTTCCAGGTCTGCAGCTGTGAACTGTCTCCTTTGGCACCCAGCATCTCTGCCCATTTGCTTCTCTGTAAGGGCTTCCCAGGTGGCACTAGTGGTAAAGAACCCGCCTGCCAATGCAGGAGATGTAAGAGTTCAATTCCTGGGTTGGGAAGATCCCCTGGAGGAGAAAATAGCAACTCCCTCCAGTATTCTTGCCTAGAGAATTCTATGGACAGAGGAGCTGGCAGGCTACAGTCTGTGAGATCACAAAGAATCGAATATTAGTGAAGCAACTTAGCATGTTAGCACGACCTAAAGGTTAGACATAATTTGAGGGTTGTTCTGAACACCCGAGGTACTTCTTGAAAATGGCTTTTCTCTTTGGCTTTCTCTTCACTTGTGTTTGGATTTTTGTTCTGAAGTTACCAGATCCCATGCCAAGCAATTTCAGTTGTACGTGCTGCCTTTTAATGGTATATGCCTGCCTGTTTTATCTTCAAGCCAATAGATGTCCCACCTTAATTTCTTAAAATAATTGCCTCTCAATCATGGCTGAGAGGAGGGGGCCTCAGAAACTAGTCAGAGACCTATATATTTATTTTCAATACTTTTATATACTTATTTTTGGCTGCGCTAGGTCTTCATTGCTATTCTGGCTTTTTCTCTAGTTGCAGTGAATGGGGGCCACTCTCTGGCTGTGGTGTGTGGGCTTCTCGCGGTGGCGGCTTCTCTTGTTGCAGAGCACAGACTCTAGGTGTGCCGGCTTCAGTAATTGCAGCCCGTGGGCTCAGTAGTTGCGGCTCCTGGGCTCAAGAGCACAGAATCAGTAGTCGTGGCGTGTAGGCTTGGTTGCTCCATGACACGTGGGATCTTCCTGGATCAGGGATCAAACCCGTTTCTCCTGCCTTGGAAGGTAGACTCTTTGCCACTGAGCCACCAGGGAAGGCCCCAGAGACCTATTTAGACAGTTAAGAAAGTGAGTGGCTGTTTGGTCTTTGAAGAGCTCTAGGGAGAGGGGATTCCCTCAGTCCTTGGCGTCTCCTTGTGTCTTGCTCTGGGTTATTTTTAAGCACTCAGAGGCAGGAGCTGCTGGGGCATCTGCTCTCTCCTTTCTACAACCGGTGGATGCAGTGTTGGCTGAATCAACCCCAAACACTTCACCCAGGTGTCACTTTTAATCAGTGCTGCCGGAGCAGTTAAGTGATCATCCGTTTCCTCCCTGTGGGGGAAAATCTGTGCCCTCAGACAGATGAATAACTGAGTCGGAATGTGTTTCAAGGATGCTTTCTTCTCAGGCAGCAACCCCTTCAACGCGCTCAGTCATAAACCAAGAGGCAGCTGTTGAGAGCTCTCGACGTCTGGGAGGGAGAGAAGTGTTGTACGAAAGAGATTCTTAAATCTTTCTAAATATTCCTTTTCTAAAAGTGGAAGGAGTGCTAGGATCTGAGAATATTTTAGGCAGCTTTTCATTTCCACGACGCGCTTTCTTCCTAACTGTGGAGGGTACCTTCAGTTTCAGGGAAATCAAGAGCAGAGATGGGTGTTTACATGATGCATGGCCTCTGGTTTCATTTTGGTTTGGTGCTGACCATGAATGTAGTTGCTTCCTCTGTGTGTGTGTGTGTGTGTGTGTGTGTGTGTGTGTGGGGTTGCTCAGTCATATCTGACTCTTTGAGCCCCCATAGACTGTAGCCCTCCAGGCTCCTCTGTCCATGGATTCTCCAGGCAAGAATACTGGAGTGGGTTGCCATTCCCTTCTCCAGGGGATCTTCCTGACCCAGGGATTGAACCCAGGTCTTCCGCATTGCAAGTGGATTCTTTACCATCTGAGCCACAAGGGAAGCCCTAGTTGCTTCCTACACAGGCCAAATAGGTTTATGCAGAAGAGATTCTGCCTGAAAGAGCACTGAGTCCCGACAGGACCTCTCGTGTGCTTGTCATTATCTGACCAGGGAGAATGGGTGCCAGGCTGTGGAGGACACGGGAGCCAGAAGTCACTGAGGTTGAAAAACAATGCCAGTGCATGTCTGGCTGCATCATCTTCAGAGGCTAAGGACAGATGGTGTATGTTTGAAACAGAATGTCTTCGTGATCTTTTTGTTTCATCTTTTTCTTAGTATTTAAGTTGACAAGCCAAGTCTTTGAGAAACGGCTTTAAAATTTCAGGGAAAAAGAAAGCAAAGGACCATAAGTTTACTCCAGCCACGGTGGCACCATGAGCATTGGGCTAGATGTTTGGAATGCGGTTTGCAGTACATGAAGGCAGAGGTCCTGCAGCAAGAGTGGCTTCCTGAACGTTCTGATATCTAAGCACACAGGTACGTGGTTTCAGACCCAACAGATTCTACTTCTCTGTGTCCTGTGTGCTTGGATGGCTGGATGTCGGGTCCTGGCATCAATTTCTTCCTCTTTAAGCTCTAACATATTAAGAAACTGTCCCCACCTCCACCCACAGTATTGCTTTGCTTTCTTTGTGCCTCAGGGCTGGTCAGTGATGAGGTCTGGCTCCAGGACAGGAAGTGGCAGGAGAATCATGTAGGCAGAGGCGGTTGCCTTTTCTCCCCGCAGAGCCCTCTGTCTTCAGTCTGCAAAGCTGCATCTTTCATCTTGCCATCCTCCATCGTGTAACCTCACGGGGCACCTTTCAGAGGCCACATCCATTGGGCAGAACACATCTGGCTCTACAGAAAAGGGCAGTCAGGTCCCCACCACTGTCCTGGATGTTCTCCAGAATTGTCACACCTCCTGTGCATTCTACTTATTTCCACGTTCTGTTTTCTGTCTCCCCCAGTATTACTGCCTAACTGCAACTATTGTTGTTCAGTCGCTGTTGTGTCCAACTCGTTGTGACCCCATGGACTGCAACACGCCAGGCTTCCCTGTCCTTCACCGTCTCCCAGAGTTTGCTCAAACTCATGTCCATTGAGTTGGTGATGCCATCCAACCATCTCATCCTCTGTCACCGCCTTCTCCTCCCGCCTTCAATCTCTCTCAGTGTCAGGGTCTTTCCCAGTGAGTTGGCTCTTTGCATCAGGTGACCAAAGTATTAGAGTTTCAGCTTTAGCATCAGTCCTTGGAGTGAATATTCAGGGTTGATTTTCTTTAGGATGGACTGGTTTGATCTCCTTGCAGTCCAAGGGACTCTCAAGAATATTCTCCAGCACCACAATTCTCAGCCTTCTTTATGGTCCAACTCTCACATCTGTACACAACTGTAACTATAGTTTCATACTATTGTTGTTCAGTCGCTGTTGTGTCCAACTCGTTGTGACCCCATGGACTGCAACACGCCAGGCTTCCCTGTCCTTCACCGTCTCCCAGAGTTTGCTCAAACTCATGTCCATTGAGTTGGTGATGCCATCCAACCATCTCATCCTCTGTCACCGCCTTCTCCTCCCGCCTTCAATCTCTCTCAGTGTCAGGGTCTTTCCCAGTGAGTTGGCTCTTTGCATCAGGTGACCAAAGTATTAGAGTTTCAGCTTTAGCATCAGTCCTTGGAGTGAATATTCAGGGTTGATTTTCTTTAGGATGGACTGGTTTGATCTCCTTGCAGTCCAAAGGACTCTCAAGAATATTCTCCAGCACCACAATTCTCAGCCTTCTTTATGGTCCAACTCTCACATCTGTACACAACTGTAACTATAGTTTCATTTAAATTTATGCATAACACAAAATAACTATCATTTATTGCCTACTCTGGGCCAGACATCATTCTAAGGGTATGAAGTGAAGTGAAGTGAAGTCGCTCAGTCGTGTCCGACTCTTTGCGACCCCCTGGACTGTAGCCTACCAGGAACCTCCGTCCATGATGTTCTCCAGGCAAGAATACTGGAGTAGGTTGCCATTTCCTTCTCCAGGGGGTCTTCCCGACCCAGGGATCGAACCCAGGTCTCCCGCATTGCAGGCAGACACTTTAACTTTTGAGCCGGCTTCCCTGGTTTTAAATACCAAGTAACTATAGTCGAGGGAGGGAGGTGAATCTTGAGATCCTCACTCTAACGTGCATTAATAGAATGATCTTAAGCAAATAAACTCTGTAAAATTCAATTTTTCCTGTCTGTAAAACATGGTTGTTAACACCAAAATCCATGTTTTACAGACAGGAAAAATTGGACCAAAATCCATGTTTTACAGACAGGAAAAATTGGACCAAAATCCATGTTTTACAGACAGGAAAAATTGAATTTTAGAGAGTTTATTTGCTTAAGATCATTCTATTAATGCGTGTTAGAGTGAGGATCTCAAGATTCACCTCCCTCCCTCAACTATAGTTACTTGGTATTTAGTTTTTTGCTTTGTTTTACTTTTGGTTTTCTATATCAGCTTCATTTCTAAAAATACTCTTTGTCTTTGGAAGTAGGAAAGGCAAACCCCATTCTCTCCTATTCTTTCTTTCACTGTTTACCGTTGGGATGGCGTGAGTACCTTACTTCTGGAAATGGTCAATCCAAGGTTGATTAAACTCAGAGGAATTGTTAAAGGAAAGATTCGAGTTCCATGTCTGTGACCCTTTACAAGTAGCCTCCATTTGTGGGGTGTTT
This sequence comes from Aepyceros melampus, assembly GCA_006408695.1. NCBI lineage: Eukaryota > Metazoa > Chordata > Mammalia > Artiodactyla > Bovidae > Aepyceros > Aepyceros melampus. The sequence continues at coordinate 52,850 of SJXQ01003912.1, read as the reverse complement.
CCTGTATGTCGTCCTAGCTTATTGCCATGTAGCATTAGGAGAGAACTGATGTTGTCTTCCCTGTTTCAGAAGTCAGGAAGCCAAGGCTCAGAGTCATTACGCAAATTGTCCAGGGTCCCTTACCCACTCCAGGTCTAATCTGGGAGGTAAATGCTGGATTCTGATTCCACGTGCTTTGCCAGCCAGCTGCACTGAGTTACCTAAATCTTTTCCTGGCCTCTGACCTCTGTCTTATCCACTTGGTCTCTTGCACTATTGCCAAAGTCATTTTCTTTAATAGCCCAACTGAGCACAGTCCTCATTTATATACCCCCAGTTTTTGGTGATTCGCCTCTGCACGCAGATTCAGCAGGATATGTAGCTCCCCTCGACAGTGTGTTCCTACCTAATTTTCGTATTCAGTCTTATCTTTTCCCTGCTATCTTTCCAGTGTTCTTGCGACTTTTTGGTCTCTTCCCGTTTCTTAACCATATCCTCTCACCTCCAAGCTCTTCCTCTGCCTGGAATATTCTCCCACTAACATTCTCTTATTGGTATTTCCCCTTTTTTCAGATTTTGCTCACACTTCCAGATCCACTTGCTGGACAACATCCAGCCCTCTCCATGGGCCCCTGAATGTTACTTATGTTTGTTCCTCCGTGAGGCCTTGAACAAATTTCTCTTGTAACTCCTCTGCATTTCACTTTTCTAGCTTCAGTGGGAGTAATAGCACTGCTGATTGCGGGGTAGTAAAGGTCAATTGAGTTAGTGCCTGGAAAAGTGTTGCGTTGACAAAAAATTTTGTTTGGGTTTTTCCATTAGATGGTATCAGTTCAGTCTCTCAGTCATGTCCGACTCTTTGCGACCCCATGAATCGCAGTACGCCAGGCCTCTCTGTCCATCACAACTCCCGGAATTCACTGAGACTCACGTACGTTGAGTCTATGATGCCATCCAGCCATCTCATCCTCGGTCGTCCCCTTCTCCTCTTGCCCCCAATCCCTCCCAGCATCAGGGTCTTTTCCAGTGAGTCAACTCTTTGCATAAGGTGGCCAAAGTACTGGAGCTTCAGTTTTAGCATCATTCCTTCCAAAGAAATCCCAGGGTTGATCTCCTTCTGGAGCTTCAGTTTTAGCATCATTCCTTCCAAAGAAATCCCAGGGTTGATCTCCTTCAGAATGGACTGGTTGGATCTCCTTGCAGACCAAGGGACTCTCAAGAGTCTTCTCCAACACCACAGTTCAAAAGCATCAATTCTGCGCTCAGCCTTCTTCACAGTCCAACTCTCACATCCATACATGACCACAGGAAAAACCATAGCCTTGACTAGATGGACCTTAGTCGGCAAAGTAATGTCTCTGCTTTTGAATATACTCTCTAGGTTGGTCATAACTTTTCTTCCAAGGAGTAAGCGTCTTTTAATTTCATGGCTGCAGTCACCATCTGCAGTGATTAGATGGTATGGAAAACTCAAATGAACTTTTTTGGCTAACCCAGTACTTAGACTGGTGCTCAGTACATGGTCATTACTGAGATTCTAGTCTGTGTGTCTCTGACCTCGTGAGCCTTTACAACTAAGTGTTTTTTCCTTCCACAAGACCTAACAGAGGATTTTGCACCTAGCTTTGCATCAGATAAATGTCTGATGCGTTCAACCTTGAAGATTCATGGTTTTCTTTGCCGTTAAATTATTTATCTGAAATTCAAACTTAACCAGCGTCCTGTATTTTTATTTGCTAAATCTGGCAACCCCCGCTTCCCTTCTTCCTCCTCCCCTCAGAACCCAGCTCCTAGAGTCTAATCCCATTCAACCATGGGAAGCTTTTCCCCATCCTTCCCTCTTTAAAGCCCCTTCTGTGTCAGAGATCATGTCCCAGGCCAACAGTGTCACTGTAGGGAATTCTAGCTGGGCAGCTGCCTGTCCCCATGCCTCAATAGTATGGAAATGCTGGAGGGAGCAGGCTTTCCACGGCAAGTGCCAGGGCTGTGACTGAGAGTGGTGTATTCCTGGCATGCTGTGTGTTCATCTTCATGGGTTCACCAGTTCACTCATTCATTCATTTACCGAGTGCTATAAATGCCAGCTTTGTGCTGGTTGCCCCGTGGAAGCCTTGCTAAGAGACATTCAAACTGTTTTGACTGTGGGTCACTGTCAGAAATAGATTTTACATAACAATCCTGAAGACACATAGCTATTTATACCTGTAACACTGAAGTTAAGTTTTAAGAATAGTACTTCTCCTTATTGGAGAAGTATAGCTGGAATGTACTTGATCTTTGCAATTTTGTTCTTTCCTTTCCATTTATTGCATTCTATTAAGATTTGAACTGGGAAGGACTCATTGAATCGATTTCATGATTTGTGACTCATAATTTGAAAATCACTGCTCTGTAGAATGGCAAGATTCTATTTTTACAGAACAGTTTGTATTACTTCATTATCCTAGTACTCTACTTACACCTTATTAGATTATACATTAGATTTTTGTGGCCTGTCTTGGGAAGCCGTTCACCATGTATAACACTGTATTTTCAGAGTTTCAAACAACTAACTTACCAAATGACTTTTGATGAATATCCTGCCTCTAAATTGGGTAAAAGGTTTGACATGTTACCTGATAATATTTTATGACACAGTTTTTAATCTTGAACACTGTACTCAAATTTCAATTTATTTCTCTTTTTGCATCCGCTAATAACAAATGCGCTCCACTGGTTGGATGGCCTCCCCAGGCTACATTTAATGGATCTTTCTGGCTATATATTTTAATTGACTCCATCCCTTCTCCCTTGAAGAAAGTTGTACTTTGAAGCAGCGTTTTTCCCTTTCTAATTTGCCTGGGGAAGATCTTGATTTTATCCACTACAATGAGGTCCTTTGTCTGCTTAAATGAATCTTGCATACTCTCATCCACTTGGTCCTTCTGACCGCTTCAAGCATCTAAAGGAAAACCATGTGGTCTGGCTGTTTTGAAAGCAAATAACTTGGACGAGTGTGGCTATTGCTTTAGTGATTGGATGTTGGTAGACGATCATAAAGGAGAAGTTTACTTTGAGAATAATAGCTCCCATTGCCACAGCTGGGCTTTCTATGAGGGTCATTTGAATTTTAAGCTAATGGATACTGAGTTTGTCTTGTAAATTCCCCATTCAGTTGGTTTGAGGGCCAATTGGATGGCTCTACCACATCTGAGCCATTGTATACACACAGGCAACTCTACTTACCTTTTGTGTTGGCTGCTTTTAAACTCCGCATGTGGTCCTAAATGCTCGCGGTTCAGTTATAGGAATATGTGGTCCCATTATGAGTACATCTGTCTAATGGCTTCTTGCTGAGAAACCGTTACATGATTTCTTCCCCCCTTTTTTTGTATTTTGATAAGGAAACGCTAGTGTTTCACATCTGTCAAATCGCCAGTGCTGGCTGCATGTCATGGGGAGCATGTGGGAGCTTAACTCTTTGATTTTTTTCTTTTTGCTTAGGTCTTTTCAATTCGTAATGATGTTCTTGTATATTATGAATTTCTTACTTTGTGAATCTTTGAAAAGATACAATAGATCTAATGGTGATGTTTATATTAGGAAAGTTCTGCCTACTTAGATTTGCCTATTGAAGTGACCAGTAAATAAAAACACAACTTTAATTTGGATTTTGTGATGAATAAGGACTGTGCTTCCCACTCTTAGAGAATCTTAAATGTACTTAGGCCTATTTCTCCAAGTATCTATAATATATTATCAGTATTCTAATGTCCCTTTCAAAGTCTGCATTTTCAAGCCAAAATCATTCTCTCTGCTCCCCACCTGAAACCCACTTTTCCTTTCCAACGCCATCACCACCTCAAAGCTGCCCGTGTCTTCTTTTCACCTAGAGCAGCACTTTGGTGCCAACTTTGCTTACTCTCTTGTCTTCTTTCCTCATGAACATGGCCAGTGATTCTTGAAGATTTTGTCTTGGATTTGTATTATGCTTTTATTGCTTCTAGTCATCATCTACTGATCTGACAAATATTTATTGAGTACATGCTATGGCCGAGGACTAGTGGGGTCTTTCATGATAAGCTACTAATTGACTTGCCCCCCTGATGTCTCCCTCCTCTCCACTTTTCCTGAATATGCTCCTGGGACACCACAGTGCCTTTTCATTATCACTGTCCTATAGACGAGTCTATATGACTTTCTACTCCCAAAGGGTCAAGTCTTTAAATTCCACTTAGCTTATTTGTAAGGTATTCAGTTAAGTGTCTCACTTTGCATACCCAGCTTTAGTGCTTGTCATTGATTTCCTTCAGAGATCCTCAAGTGTTAGATATAAATCCTTGCCCTGTGTATTTGTTTATGTTCTTTGTCTGTCCTGCAATATGATGACCTATCCTCATTCTTCTCATTCTTCCTATCTAAACACTATCTAATCTTCAGAGCCATAATAAAGATCCAGTTGTTTATGAAGGCTTACCCAAGTAAAGCAAAGCGGTTAAGAGGACATGTGTTCGTAAATCAAACACTTGGCTTCCAATCCTGGCTCCCTGACTTAACTATGTGACCTTAAGATTTTTTTTTTTAATGGAAATATAGCTGGTTTACAATGTTGTGGTAGTTTCAGGTGTACAGCAAAGTGAGTCAGTTTTATATATATATATGTGTGTGTGTGTGTATGTATGTATACATTTTTAAAGATTATTTTCCATTACAGGTTATTACATGACACTAAGTAGCATTTCTAATGCTGTCCCACTGGTCCATGATGGTTGCCTATTTTCTATACAGTAGTCTATATTTTGGGCTTCCCCAGTGGCTCAGCAGTAAAGAGTCTGCCTGCAATACAAGAGATGAGCAGGAGATGGAGGTTCAATCCCTGGGTCAGGAAGATCCCCTGGAGTAGGAAATGGCAACCCACTCCAATATTCTTGCCTGGGAAATCCCATGGATAGAGGAGCCTGGCAGGCTACAGTTCATGGGGTCCCAAAGAGTTGGACATGATTTTGAGACTAAAAACTACGGCAACAGTCTAATATTTTAATCCCAAACTCCTAATATATCCCTCCACTCCTTTCCCCTTTGGTAACCATAAGTTTGTTTTCTATGTCTGTGAATCTATTTTGATTTCATAAATTAATTCATTTGTATCATTATTTTAAATTCCACATATATGCAGTATCTTATGATATTTGTCTTTCTCTGTCTGACCTACTTAGTGTGATAATCTCTAGGTCCAGCTATTTTGTTGTAAATGACATTTTCATTCTTTTTTATGACTGAATAATATTGTGTATGTGACCTTAATTAAGTAAATTACCTCCTTGTGTCTCATGTTTATTTCCTGTAAAATTAAAATAATAACAGTGGCTACTTTATTGCACTATTATGAGAATTAAATAATTCAAATAAAATACTTAGCATAGTATCTGGTAATAGTACTTACTATAACATGTGTTTTCACCTTGGTCTCCACACCCTGAGTATTCCCTCTTCTTTGACTAATCTTACAAATAATATCTTATTGTTGTTGCTGTTGTTCAGTTGCTAAGTTGTGTCTGACTTTTTGCAACTCCATGGACTGCAGCATACCAGGCTTCCCTGTCCTCCCCTGTCTCCCAGAGTTTGCTCAAACTCATGTCCATGGAGTCGGTGATGCCATTCAACTGTCTCATCCTCTCTTGTCCCTTTCTCCTTCTACCTTCAATCTTTTCCAGCATCAGGGTCTTTTCCAATGAGTCGGCTCTTCACATCAGGTGGCCAGAGTATTGGAGTTTCAGCTACCACTAGCATCAGTTCTATTAATGAATGTTCAGTGTTGATTTCTTTTAGGATGGACTGGTTGGATCTCCTTGCCATCCAAGGGACTCTCAAGAGTCTTCTGCTGCACCACAATTCAAAAGCATCAGTTCTTCGGCACTCAGGCTTCTTTATAGTCCAACTCTCACATCCATGCATGACTACTAGAAAACCATAGCTTTGACTAGACAGACCTTTGTTGGCAAAATGATATCTTTGCCTTTTAATATGCTGTCTAGGTTGTCATTGCTTTCCTTCCAAGGAGCAATTGTCTTTTAATTTCATGGCTGCAGGCATTGTCAGCACTGATTTTGAAACCCCAAAAAAGAAAATCTGTCACTGCTTCCATTTTTCCCCTTCTATTTGCCATGAAGTGATGAGACTGGATGCCATGATCTTAGTTTTCTGAGTGTTGAGTTTCAAGCCAGCTTTTTCACTCTTCTTTTTCATGTTCATCAAGAGGCTCTTTAGTTGTTCACTTTTTGCCATAAGGGTGGGTCATCCGCGTATCTGAGGTTATTGATATTTCTCCTGGCAATCTTGATTCCAGTTTGTGTTTCATCCAGCCCAGCATTTCTCATGATGCACTATGCATATAAGTTAAATAAGCAGGATGACAATATACAGCCTCGATGTACACCTTTCCCAATTTTGAACCAGTCAGTTGTTCCATGTGTAGTTCTAACTGGTGCCTCTTGTCCTGCATACAGGTTTCTCAGGAGGCAGGTAAGGTGGTCTGATATTCCCATCTCTGTAAAATTTTTCCACAGTTTGTTGTGATTCACATAGTTATAGGCTTTAGTGTAGTCAATGAAGCAGAAGTGGGTGTTTTCCTGGAATTCTCTTATGTTCTCTATTATCCAGTGGATGTTAGCAATTTGATCTCTGGTTCCTCTGCCTTTTCTAAATCCAGATTGTACAACTGAAATTTCTCAGTTCACGAACTGTTGAAGCCTAGCTTGAAGGATTTTGAGCAAAACCTGCCTAGCATGAGGAATGAATACACTTGCATGATATTTTGAATATGCTTTGGCACTGCCATTCTTTGAGATTGGAATGAAAACTCATCTTTTCTAGTCCTGTGGCCACTGCTAAGTTTTCCAAATTTTCTGGCATATTGAGTCCCACACTTTAAGAACCTCATCTTTTAGGATTTTAAATTGCTCAGCTGGTATACTTTTATGAGTTCTCCACAGTGCTGAGTGCAACATAGGTGCTCAATCAGTGCTGATCAATTTTGAAAACATTATGCTGCTTTATCAAATCTGGGTACCAGTTTATTTATGGATACATTTAATTGTAGTTAATGGAAATGTGACAGCCATTGTCCTTTAGTTACTTGGCCTCAATCTATGGGATGTGTGTTAATTCTAATTTAGGCTGCTGTTGTATAAATGGTGATAATATACTTTTATATGCATCTGTGACAGAAGCAGTTCTTGAAAAATGTACCAATTATAAATGCCATTTAAATGAAATTCAACCATAGATTGCAATATAATTAAACACAAAGTATTTTTTTTTTCAGTTGGTTTACAAAACATGTATCCTCAAAACAGGTCAAGTGAAGCAAATCCATGCCATAAGTCAAGGGTTTATTCATCAGACGTTTGTGTTCTATGCTGTTAATGGAGAATTCTGGCTTAAAGTCAGGTTGGATTATTCCAAATTTAATTTACTCCAAAGGACACTTACTCAGTGGGCTTCCTTATCATATTTCCAGTGGGACAGAGGGAGTAATGATGCCCTGCTTCCCTGGAAAACTCTGTTGGATGATCTGAAATTTACTTTCATGGAGATTATTTGAATTTGGTTGAAAGAGAAGTGGGGGTACCTACAGAGAGGCACATGGGGCTGAAAAGTAAAGAGTAGCAGCCTTATGAATTGCAAAGAACCTGCACCGAGTCTTAAGATCTGAATTCTGAACCTGGCTTGAATCCACACTGGCTGAATGCAATTGGGGGAAATCTCCTTAACCTCTCTGAGTGTCAGTTTTCATAGCTCTGAAATGCAGGTATCAATATTCGATTTGCATTATTCACAGAAATGATGTGAGGCTCTGGTGTAATAAATGTGAAAATCCTTTATAAAATATCAAGCATTCTGCTAAGTCACTTCAGTCGCATCTGACTATGTGTGAACCCATAGACGGCAGCCCACTAGGCTCCCCCATCCCTGGGATTCTCCAGGCAAGAACACTGGAGTGGGTTGCCATTTCCTTCTCCAATGCATGAAAGTGAAAAGTGAAAGGGAGGTCGCTCAGTCGTGTCCGACTCTTAGTGACCCTTGGACTGCAGCCTACCAGTCTCCTCTGTCCATGGAATGTTCCAGGCAAGAGTATTGGAGTGAGGTACCATTGCCTTCTCTGATCAAGCATTCTAGAAACATGAATTGCCATCACTGGTACTGTACAAAGAGGATGGAAATATAAGGTAACTGTTTGGTGTCCTGGGCATGTAGGAACCTGCTGGGAAGTGGACTGTTGGGGATGGTATGAATGATAAAGAATAGAAATGTTTCTGTTTGAAAGGCAGAGAAAGAATACGAAGTGGTCATAATTTACAACTAGAGTTTAACGCTTGTGTAATAACCCCTGGATAAAGGACAGAAATGGTATGGACCTAACAGAAGCAGAAGATATTAAGAAGAGATGGCAAGAATACACGGAAGAACTGTACAAAAAAGATCTTCACGACCCAGATAATCATGATGATGTGATGACTAATCTAGAGCCAGACATCTTGGAATGTGAAGTCAAGTGGGCCTTAGAAAGCATCACTACAAACAAAGCTAGTGGAGGTGATGGAATTCCAATCGAGCTGTTTCAAATCCTGAAAGATGATGCTGTGAAAGTGCTGCACTCAATATGCCAGCAAATTTGGAAAACTCAGCAGTGGCCACAGGACTGGAAAAGGTCAGTTTTCATTCCAATTCCAAAGAAAGACAATGCCAAAGAATGCTCAAACTACCGCACAATTGCACTCATCTCACATGCTAGTAAAGTAATGCTCAAAATTCTCCAAGCCAGACTTCAGCAATACGTGAACCGTGAACTCCCTGATGTTCAAGCTGGTTTTAGAAAAGGCAGAGGAACCAGAGATCAAATTGCCAACATCCGCTGGATCATGGAAAAAGCAAGAGAGTTCCAGAAAAACATCTATTTCTGCTTTATTGACTATGCCAAAGCCTTTGACTGTGTGGATCACAAGAAACTGTGGAAAATTCTGAAAGAGATGGGAATACCAGACCACCTGACCTGCCTCTTGAGAAACCTGTATGCAGGTCAGGAAGCAACAGTTAGAACTGGACATGGAACAACAGACTGGTTCCAAATAGGAAAAGGAGTACGTCAAGGCTGTATATTGTCACCCTGCTTATTTAACTTATATGCAGAGTACATCATGAGAAACGCTGGACTGGAAGAAACACAAGCTGGAATCAAGATTGCCGGGAGAAATATCAATAACCTCAGATATGCAGATGACACCACCCTTATGGCAGAAAGTGAAGAGGAGCTAAATTGTAAGCAGTTACTTCTGTTAGTTTTACACAGCTGTTGCTTTGTGTTATAAAGAAAATAATACTCTGGGACACTGCAGGAAAAATCAGGCGAAGTAATCAATTTTCTTTTCTTGAAGAAAATATATGAGTGAAAGCCTTTGACCTGGTATGTTTAAAGGAAAGAATTAAGTTAAAATAAGAGAAAATAGATATAGCCCAGAGATTAGCTAAGAATCACATCTGGAATAAATAGATAATTTGAAAAGAACGAAAAGTTACCTACCTGCATGTCCCCAACCCACACAAGATATTTTTTGAAGTATAACCAAAGGTATTTTGACTGGTTTCCTGTGAGCAGTTCTAATCATGGATGTCCAGTGTTTTCCACTGAATTTTCCTTGCATAGTCTAATTGCTGTTTCTGTAAGAAATTATTTCCTGATGTTTAACCCAATTTTCCTTTATCCAAATTAACTCCATTATTTCTAGCTGATATAAATCACAAACACACTAAGAAGCCTTTCATGGTTTTGTTTCTCTATCGATCTGAAGCCTTCAGTGTTTTGTACATTCCTATTTTTTTATAAGGCATTTCAAAATAAATATTCAAAATACTATCCTATCAAGTTAGAAGAGTTGAAGTACCTCTAGTGTATGATGGAAACAAATGGGAGAAGATGATAAATTAGGCCAAATTTCCTTGTGACTACTAAAATTTTTCCCTTGATGATATTCGGTTTTCTAAAATAAGAAAGTCATTGGAGATATATTAGTATTATTATAGTCTACTTTTGCTTTTGTTACATTTACTGGAGAAAACTAAAGATAGTTTTAGACATTATACAAGTCTTTTAATTGTGTTGGCTTTAAACTTAGAACAAGCTTTTAGTGTTTATATATTTTAGAGTTGGACAAAATTTTTAAATACACAAGGCAACTCTCAAAATTAAGAATAAAGAGATAATTATTTATTTCCTTCCTAAAATTCTTCCCTTCATGTCCTTATTAAAATGAGTCAACCATGTGTATGCTCAGTTGCTGAGTCATGTTGAACTCTGTGACCCCCATGGACTGTAGCCCTCCAGGCTCCTCTGTCTATAGGAATTCCCAGGTCAGAACACTGGAGTGGGTTGCCATTTTCTTCTCCAGGGGATCTTCCCAACCCAGAGACCAAACCTGCATCTCCTGCATTGGCAGGTAGATTATTTACCACTACCTGGGAAGCCCTGTGAGTCTTACAAATCCTGTTTAGAATCTCTGTGTTAGCACATTCACTGTTTGAGTCACCTGCCTTCTCATCAGCTCACAGTCTGACCCACTAGCATCACTCCTATTAAGGAATGAAAAACTGAGAAATGTATAGATAATCAATATTTCATCAATTTGATATCAAATAACACAAGAGTGGACATCATCATATAAATGAAATGTGGCTGTGACTGTGTGTGGAGTGATAGATTGTATGGGATTGAATAGTTACTCTGTCATTGCACAAGCTAATGACTTCTGTGCAAGTTATTTAACCTCTCTGTACCTCAGTTTGCTTATCTACAAGTTGAGTATAACAGTAACATCTACCTCATGATGGTGTGAGGATCAAATGGGTAAATATTTACAAAATAAAACAAAAACCAGAAAATTTCCTGGCACAGAGTAAGCATTTACTAATAATTGTCCAGTGGTGGTAGTAACAGTAATTCATAGAAAAATGTGATTTATGTTTTTCACCAAGGGAAAAATATGGGCAATGTGATATACACAAGTAATGAAATATACAAAATGTGATATACAAAAGCAATGAAGTTTTGATACATACTACAGCATGAATGGAAATTAAAGACATTCTTCTGAAAGAAATGTCAGACACAAAAGCCATCAATATCTCTTTCCCTATCTTCTTCCATCTTTGTTTTCTGCACCATCTGTACTCTGGCTCCAGAGAAAACTGGAAAGAGAGGAGTATGGAGAATATTTAAGAGGAAAGCAGGAGAAGAAAGGAGAGAAAAAGCAAAATAGTGAGGCAGAGGAAGAGGTGCAGGAGAGGGGATTAATCTGCCTTTCCACGGCTTTAGAGAACTCTTTATTTTTGTTCCCCTGGAAAAGAAGGGCAACTTTTTGATTAAAAAATTAAATTTCCCATTAATTTTAGTCCTCACCAATAGTATACAAATTGAAAGACTCTGATAGCTTCTAGATTTCCTGAGAAAAGAACACTTCTGGGCTGGTACAGAAGACAGAGCTAGTGTTCAGCTAATTGCCTTTGTCTGCCTTTCCCTACTTCTCCCAGTTCTCTGATAGTGAAAGAAGGCAAATTTCATAAAGAAGGTCATTTGATGAACATCTCAGGGTTGGATTGAGAAAGGATGTGGATTTCAGTCATAGAATTTCAGAAAAAATAAGGGGCCACGTGACAATAACAGGTTATTTGTTTATAGAGTCTCTGTACACAGAATATCTCAAAACAAATCTGTTAATTTCCCTCAAGGAAAATAAGGATCATGATGGTCAGATATTTGGATATAAAAAGCTATGCTATATTAATGTTAGAAAAAAATCATGAAGATGTATTTAGTTATGTACCATGAGTAAATTGTTTCATTTCATATTTTTTTCTTTGAGTGAAATTGAGTTGCTGTTAATTATTAAATTTGACTACTTGTATTTTAGAAAATAAGGGTTATGGGTTTAAAACACTAAGAATGCATTTGCCTTTAATTTGATTAACGTTACTTGACCTAAAAGAAATAAAAATCAGATTGTCTATGATTATGATGAATGGGATTTTCTAGGAAGTGGAATTGGTTCAATCAGAGCAATTACTGTTTCTCATTGTTGTTAGCCCAGAGTAGAGCCAGTCTTTCTGCTATTCTTTACAGATATCTCTCAAGTATTACAGTCAGTTTGCCTTACCCAAAGGTGAAGGAGGTATTTCAGGGTAAACTGTTAAACTATCAGAAGGTTACATGTGGATAATGGTGAAAGTTTTTGGTACAAATCACAATGTCCAAGGCAATTTTGGGGAAAAGAGTTGACTAAGCTTTCCTTATTTAGGCAATTGCATATGATCAAATATCACTGGATAATATTTAATAAAACTTGTTCTGCTTCATTTTGGAAAGGAGGATTTGAGGAAACAATATAAGCTCAGAGGAAACATAGATTTAAATTTTTTTTAAGAATTCATTTTTTAAAGATCAGACTTACTTAGGTTTGCAGTTAAATTGGGTTTTAGTTCTAGAAAGTTTTGTAGGTCTTCATAGAACCATTCAACTTCAGCTTCTTCAGCATTACTGGTTGGGGCGTAGAGTTGGATTATGCCTTGGAAACGAACAGAGATCATTCTGTCATTTTTGGGATTGCATTCAAGTACTGCATTTTGGACTCTCTTGTTGACTATAATGGCTACTCCATTTTTTCTAAGGGATTCCTACCCACAGTAGTAGATATAATGGTCATCTGAGTTAAATTCACCCATTCCAGTCCATTTTAGTTGGCTGATTTCTAAAATGTCAACGTTCACTCTTGCCATCTCCTGTTTGACCACTTCCAATTTGCCTGATACATGAACCTAATATTCCAGGTTCCTATGCAATATTGCTGTTTACAGCATAGGACTTTGCTTCTATCACCAGTCACATCCACAACTGGGTGTTGTTTTTGCCTTGGCTCAGTCTCTCCATTCTTTCTGGAGTTATTTCTCAACTGATCTCCCGTAGCATATTGGGCACCTACCAACCTGGGGAGTTCATCTTCCAGTGTCTTAGAGGAAATCAGTCCTAAATGTTCATTGGAAGGACTGATGTTGAAGCTGAAACTCCAATACTTTGGCCACCTGATGTGAAGAGCTGACTCATTTGAAAAGACCCTGATGTTGGGAAAGATTGAAGGCAGGAGAGAAGGAGATGACAGAGGATGAGATGGTTATATGGCATCACTGACTCAATGGGTATGAGTTTGAGTTGACACCTGGAGTTGGTGATGGGCAGGGACTCCTGGCATGCTGCATGCAGTCCATGGGGTTGTAAAGAGTCAGATTGACTGAGTGACTGAACTGAACTAACGGTAAAATTGTGAGGAAGGTATGCAGATTTCCCACATACTCTCTGCCCTGACACATGTATAGCTTCCCCATTATCAACATGAAGTGAAGTGAAGTCGCTCAGTCGTGTCCGACTCTTTGCGACCCCATGGACTGTAGCCTACCAGGCTCCTCTGTCCATGGGATTCTCCAGGCATGTGTTGATATAAGTTAATCCTTGATTTTTTAAAAAGTATATTTTGGTGATATTATCAACATAGGTCACCAGAGTATACTTTTTAAAAAATCAAGGATTAACTTATATCAACACATCAATCATTGTTATTTGGTTGCTCATTGTTATTTGTCTGACTCTTTGCAACCCTATCATCTGCAGCACACCAGGCTTCCCTGTCCTTTACTATCTCCCAGAGTTTGCTCAAACTCATGTCCATTGAGTCAGTAGTGCCATCCAACCATAATCAACTGAAATCTGTAGTTTACCTAAGAGGTCAATCTTGATACTGTAATTCAGTGGGTTTAGAAAAATGTGTAATGACATGTATCTATCAGTATAATATACAGAGTATTTTTACTACCACAAAAATCCTTTGTGCTCTGCCCGTTTATTGCCCTTAACTGGAAATCATTTCCTCTGTTAAAGGGATTCTCTAGGTAAGAATACTGGAGTGGTTTGCCATTTCCTCTTTTAGGAGATCTCCCTGACCCAGGGAGTGAACCCATGTCTCTTATTTCCTGCATTGGCAGGTGGGTTCTTTACCACTAGTGCCACCTCGGAAGCCCCGATGTTTTTACTGTCTTTATAGTTTTGCTCTTTAAGAAAGGTCATAAAGTTGAGATATTATAGTATACAGCCTTCTAAGATTGGCTTATTGCACTTAGTAGTAAAAATATTGACTTTTGAAAAATGAAATATATACCTAACACTTTGAAATACACATTTAATACCTTTGCCTAAAAGCAAATTATATTCATCACTGACACTTAATGGAAGTACATGTTCAAAAAATAGGTTTAAAAGAGAAAGTGTTAACTCTCTAATGTTTACTTTAATAGAAATTATATTAAATTATATTTGCTTTTAAATAAACTATTGCTGAAATGAAGGTAATCTATTTATAATGGAACAGAGAAAAATACTTTATTTTTAAATACTCATTTTCTCTTTCTCCAGATTTTATGTCCTCCGTCTTCTCAAGTGGCATGACAGTAAAGGGAAAATATAAAATGTGATTTTCTTATACATTATCATTCTGAAGTAGGAAACTTCTGAAAAATGATTGATAAACTCAAGGAAATGTTTAAATTATCACATCTAAGATAATGCTGAATCAAATCTTCTTTTTAGCAAGATTCTAAAGTAGATGATTTGTCTTAATTTTCTTTGTTAGATTTCCTCCTCAATTGTTTATTTCCTTTGTCCCTGTGACTTCTAGCACACACACACACACAATCAACCCTGTGCCCTGTCTTAACCGTCTAGTAGTATCCCTACTATCTCATTAGTAGGGACAATAATTAATCTATTTCTGTTGGCATAAACTGATAATGGTTTCAGTTCAGTTCAGTTCAGTCGCTCAGTCATGTCCAACTCTACGACCTCATGAACTGCAGCACGCCAGGCCTCCTTGTTCATCACCAACTCCCGGACTTCACTCAGACTCACGTCTATCAAGACGGTTATGCCATCCAGCCATCTCATCCTTTATCATCCCCTTCTCGTCCTGCCTCCAATCCCTCCCAGCATCAGAGTCTTTTCCAATGAGTCAACTCTTCGCATCAGGTGGCCAAAGTACTGGAGTTTTAGCTTTAGCATCATTCCTTCCAAAGAACACCCAGGACTGATCTCCTTTCGATTGGACTGGTTGAATCTCCTTGCAGTCCAAGGGACTCACAAGAGTCTTCTCCAACACCACAGTTCAAAAGCATCAATTCTTCAGTGCTCAGCTTTCTTCACAGTCCAACTCTCACATCCATACATGACCACTGGAAAAACCATAGCCTTGACTAGATGGACCTTTGTTGGCAAAGTAATGTCTCTGCTTTTGAATATTCTATCCAGGTTGGTCATAACTTTCCTTTCAAGGAGTAAGCGTCTTTTAATTTGATGGCTGCAGTCACCATCTGCAGTGATTTTGGGGCCCCAATAAATAAAGTCTGACACTGTTTCCACTGTTTCCCATCTATTTCTCATGAAGTGATGGGGCCAGATGCCATGATCTTCGTTTTCTGAATGTTGAGCTTTAAGCCAACTTTTTCATTCTCCTCTTTCACTTTCATCAAGAGGCTTTTTAGTTCCTCTTCACTTTCTGCCATAAGGGTCGTGTCATCTGCANTCCTGTTGGTGTAGCTATCTGTCTATTATTCCTCTGCCTCAAGCATTTCTGACAAAGGAAGATACAGCAATTATGGGAGTGGTACTTGGTTACACATTTGTAACAATCTGGTGACAGTTTATGACTCCTTGTCCGTCAAAACACTAGAATAATTTCTCTCAGGTTGGGGGTGTGGAGATGTGTATAAGAGACAGGATCCACACAGTCAAAGGCTTTGGCATAGTCAATAAAGCAGAAATAGATGTTTTTCTGGAACTCTCTTGCTTTTTCCATGATCCAGCGGATGTTGGCAATTTGATCTCTGGTTCCTCTGCCTTTTCTAAAACCAGCTTGAACATCAGGGAGTTCACGGTTCACGTATTGCTGAAGTCTGGCTTGGAGAATTTTGAGCATTACTTTACTAGCATGTGAGATGAGTGCAATTGTGCGGTAGTTTGAGCATTCTTTGGCATTGCCTTTCTTTGAAATTGGAATGAAAACTGACCTTTTCCAGTCCTGTGGCCACTGCTGAGTTTTCCAGATTTGCTGGTATATTGAGTGCAGCACTTTCACAGCATCATCTTTCAGGATTTGAAAGAGCTCAACTGGAATTCCATCACCTCCACTAGCTTTGTTTGTAGAGATGCTTTCTAAGGCCCACTTGACTTCACATTCCAGGATGTCTGGCTCTAGATTAGTCAACACATCATCATGATTATCTGGGTCATGAAGATCTTTTTTGTACAGTTCTTCTGTGTGTTCTTGTCACCTCTTCTTAATATCTTCTGCTTCTGTTAGGTCCATACCATTTCTGTCCTTTATCGAGCCTATCTTTACATGAAATGTTCCCTTGGTATCTGGAAATTTCTTGAAGAGATATCTAGTCTTTCCCATTCTGTTGTTTCCCTCTATTTCTTTGCATTGATCGCTGAAGAAGGCTTTCTTATCTCTTCTTGCTATTCTTTGGAACTCTGCATTCAGATGCTTGTATCTTTCTTTTTCTCCTTTGCTTTTTGCTTCTTTTCTACAAATAGTTTTTCAGCTATTTGTAAGCCCTCCCCTGACAACCATTTTGCTTTTTTGCAATTCTTTTCCATGGGGATGGTCTTGATCCCTACCTCCTGTACAATGTCACGAACCTCTATCCATAGTTCATCAGGCACTCTGTCTATCAGATCTAGTCCCTTAAATCGATTTCTGACTTCCACTATATAATTATAAGGAATTTGATTTAAGCCATACCTGAATGGTCTATTGGTTTGCCCCACTTTCTTCAATTTAAGTCTGATTTTGGCAATAAGGACCTCATGATCTGAGCCACAGTCAGCTCCTGGTCTTGTTTTTTGCTGACTATATAGAGCTTCTCCATCTTTGGCTGCAAAGAATATAATAGGTCTGATTTTGGTGTTGACCATCTGGTGATGTCCATGTGTAGAGTCTTCTTTTGTGTTGTTGAAATAAGGTGATTGCTATGACCATTGTGTTCTCTTGGCAAAACTCTATTAGCCTTTTCCCTGCTTCATTCTGTAGTCAAAGGCCAAATTTGCCTGTTACTCCAGGTGTTTCTTGACTTCCTACTTTTACATTCCAGTCCCCTTAATGAAAAGGACATCTTTTTTGGGTGTTAGTTCTAAAAGGTCTTGTAGGTCTTCATAACACCGCTCAGCTTCTTCAGCATTACTGGTTGGGACATAGACTTGGATGACTGTGATATTGAATGGATTGCCTTGGAAATGAACAGAGATCATTCTGTCGTTTTTGAGATTGCATCCAAGTACTGCATTTCAGGCTCTTTTGTTGACCATGATAGCTACTCCACTTCTAAGGGATTCCTGCCCACAGTAGTAGATATAATGGTCATCTGAGTTAAATTCACCGATTCCAGTCCATTTTAGTTCACTGATTCCTAGAATGTTGATGTTCACTCTTGTCATCTCCTGATTGACCACTTCCATTTTGCCTTGATTCACGGACCTTACATTCCAGGTTCCTGTGCAATACTGCTCTTTACAGCTACGAATCTTGCTTCTGTCACCAGTCACATCCACAACTGGGTATTGTTTTTGCTTTGGCTCCATGCCTTCATTCTTTCTGGAGTAATTTCTCCACTGATCTCCAGTAGCATATTGGGCACCTACCGACCTGGGGAGTTCCTCTTTCAGTATTGTATCATTTTGCCTTTTCATACTGTTCATGGGGTTCTCAAGGAAAGAATACTGAAGTGGATTGCCATTCCCTTCTCCAGTGGACCACATTCTTTCAGATAATGATTTCAGTTCAGTTCAGTCGCTCAGTCATGTCTGAGTCTTTGCGACCCCATGAATCGCAGCATGCCAGGTCTCCGTGTCCATCAACAACTCCTAAAGTTCACTCAAACTTAAGTCCTTCGAGTTGGCGATGCCATCCAGCTATCGCATCCTTTGTTGTCTCCTTTTCCTCCTGCCCACAGTCCCTCCCAGCATCAGAGTCTTTTCCAATGAGTCAACTCTTTGCATGAGGTGGCCAAAGTATTAGAGTTTCAGCTTTAGCATCATTCCTTCCAAAGAACACCCAGGGCTGATCTCCTTTCGAATGGACTGGTTGGATCTCCTTGCAGTCCAAGGGATTCTCAAGAGTTTTTCCAACGCCACAGTTCAAAAGCATGAATTCTTCGGCGCTCAGCTTTCTTCACAGTCCAACTCTCACATCCATACGTGAACACTGGAAAAACCATTGCCTTGACTAGACGGACCTTTGTTTGCAAAGTAATGTCTCAGCTTTTGAATATACTATCTGGGTTTGTCATAACTTTTCTTCCAAGGAGTAAGTGTCTTTTAATTTCATGGCTGCAGTCACCTTCTGCAGTGATTTTGGAGCCCCCCCGAATAAAGTCTGACACTTGTTTCCACATTTATTTCCCATGAAGTGATGGGACCAGATGCTGTGATCTTCGTTTTCTGAATGTTGAGCTTTAAGCCAACCTTTTCACTCTCCTCTTTCACTTTCATCAGGAGGCTTTTTAGTTCCTCTTTACTTCCGCCATAAGTACTGTCAAAGAAAAGCTAGGGTTGGACAGTAGCTAAATTGGTAGAAAACAGATCCTTTGCAGTAGTGGGAGGGAGATGTCAGTGTAGAACTGGGTTCTATTCTGAATCCTGCAAGGAAAAGGGGGTACTTAGAGTCAAAGAGTGTGGTGATCGTAAGTGGAGAGAAAATTGCTAAGAGGAAACATGAAGGGCTAGGTTCAGTCGCTTATTCATATTTGACTCTTTGCAACCCCATTGACTACAGCAAACCAGGCTTCCCTGCCTTTCTCCATCTCCTAGAGTTTGTTCCAACTCATGTTGAATCGATGATACCATTCAACCATCTCATCCTATGTTGCCCCCTTCTTCTCCTGCGTCCAGTCTTTCCCAGCATCTGTGTCTTTTCCAGTGAGTGAAGGTCTAGGGGATCTTGCTAAACTGACACAACAGGATCAGGTGATCAGGCCAGAGTGATCAAATATCACTGGTGTGGGGGCTGGTGGAAGATGTGGAGCTTGATTGTGAGGGTGAGCAAATCCCAAAGGTGGGGATTCCGATTTAGCAGAGTTCGGAAACTAGATTCCATAAGAAAGTGTAGAAGATTCAGACATCTGAGTAAAATTTGCTTAATCAAAGATCTTTGGCAGCAAAAGTCTGTGATGATTTATTATCATGTTATATAAGGAAAAGTCTGGAGAAGTTGGAAAATAAGAGTGGAATGCTAGTCTCATAGTTCAGTTAACTCTGGGTGAAAACTTTTCAGAATTACTCTTCCTTACCAAGGGTGTCAGTGCTCTTCTCCCACTACTTGTGTGTGGCCACGAGTACATGCGTACACATACACCTCTGAAAAGGTGCTCACCCAGCTATACAGCTATTCTGATGTGAGCTTTTTCACTGCTAGATTTTTTTAACCTTCAAAGGTAGCCTTAGCCAAGCTTTAAATTTGTTTATAAGGACATCACTAGAAATTATTGTAATTCTCTTCTGTTATCCCAATGGGGCAGTGTCAACACCATTTCATTTTACTGTAAATCATATTCTACATCATATTAAACATCTGAATGAAACTTCCTTTTCAGGGCATTTGTTTATTAATCTGAGAAATTGTATTTAGATTATACCTATGTGCTACCAAGATGCCAGGTAAAGATGGACAAACCATGCTGTAAATTTGTAAAACTATATGTGCTCCCTCTAGAAAAAGAAAGTATTTTGAGGAGCATTATAATGCCCATCTGAATGGAAATCTCTTCCCAGTGGCTGCTGTGTGCCTGAAATATGCAGCACTAGTCTAGAAATTGCATATAGGAGTGGAAATTCTGTTAAATTTTAAACATACCTCTTGAATCCAGGAAGACATTTAGCCATACCTATAAATTAACACGTTTGTGCGTATTTGCTTATTGTATTAGTTGATTATCACATTAGAAAGTAGAAAACAACACTGAGGGAGGAAGGCATGGTTATGAAGCTTTCTTTTGAAGCAAATCACAGTACTGGCCAATCCTACAGTATATTGATCTATGTCAGGAACCTCTGCTGGGAAAAAGATTTAGTACCAAGGAACAAATTTTCAAGTAATACCAAAATAATTTGTGGAGATGGTTCAAGATCGGACTTTGACTTAAATGTTTTTAAAGAGTAAGTACTCTTTAAACCAGATGTCTATTTATTTAAAGCTAATGTTGAAGTGTGGTGATTAGAAGCAATAGAACCTTCTGACAAATAATGTTCTGAGGAGACAGTGCAGTAGACTGAAGAGTTCAGTTCAGTCGCTCAGTCGTGTCCAACACTTTGCGACCCCATGAATCGCAGCACACCAGGCCTCCCTGTCCATCACCGACTCCCAGAGTTCACTCAGACTCATGTCCATTGAGTCAGTGGTGCCATCCAGCCATCTCATCCTCAGTCGTCCCCTTCTCCTCATGCCCCCAGTCCCTCCCAGCATCAGAGTCTTTTCCAGTGAGTCAACTCTTCACATGAGGTGGCCAAAGTACTGGAGTTTCAGCTTTAGCATCATTCTTTCCAAAGAAATCCCAGGGCTGATCTCCTTCAGAATGGACTGGTTGGATCTCCTTGCAGTCCAAGGGACTCTCAAGAGTCTTCTCCAACACCACAGTTCAAAAGCATCAATTCTTCGGTGCTCAGCCTTCTTCACAGTCCAACTCTCACATCCATACATGACCACAGGAAAAACCATAGCCTTGACTAGACGGACCTTAGTCGGCAAAGTAATGTCTCTCTGCTTTTGAATATGCTATCCAGGTTGGTCATAACTTTTCTTCCAAGGAGTAAGCGTCTTTTAAATTCATGGCTGCAGTCACCATCTGCAGTGATTTTGGAGCCCCCCGTCAAAAAAGTCTGATGCTGTTTCCACTGTTTCCCCATGTCCCATGAAGTGGTGGGACCAGATGCCATGATCTTCGTTTTCTGAATGTTGAGCTTTAAGCCAACCTTTTCACTCTCCTCTTTCACTTTCATCAGGAGGCTTTTTAGTTCCTCTTCACTTTCTGCCGTAGGGGTGGTGTCATCTGCGTATCTGAGGTTATTGTTATTTCTCCTGGCAATCTTGATTCCAGCTTGTGTTTCTTCCATTCCAGTGTTTCTCATGAAGTACTCTACATATAAGTTAAATAAGCAGGGTGACAATATACAGCCTTGATGTAGTCCTTTTCCTTTTGGAACCAGTCTGTTGTTCCATGTCCAGTTCTAACTGTTGCTTCCTGACCTGCATACAGGTTTAGGAGTATTTTATTGATGCTTTTTATTAATTGAGTAAAAGTGAAAGATTTCCGTGCTTTTAACATCTAGCTCTAATTATTGGTTAGAACAGTCAAAGATGTGTAAAATTGTTCTGAACCTAAGCTGGTAAAATTCTTTTTCTACCTGCCAAGGGTCTGACATTCCTGATTGAGTTTTTGGACTCCTAGGGAGATGGCACCCCACTCCAGTACTCTTGCCTGGAAAATCCCATGGACAGAGGAGCCTGGTAGGCTGCGGTCCATGGGGTTGCGAAGAGTTGAACATGACCAAGCGACTTCCCTTTCACTTTTCACTTTCATGCATTGGAGAAGGAAATGGCAATCAACTCCAGTGTTCTTGCCTGGAGAATCCCAGGGACGGGGGAGCCTGGTGGGCTGCCGTCTATGGGGTCACACAAAGTCGGACACGACTGAAGTGACTTAGCAGCAGCAGCAGATGTGTAAACACTGAAGAGGAATCACAATATGGTGGTCTGTCTTTTCCAGTGCAGTTGGGTGGGGCAGTGGGAAGGCAGAGGGAGGGGAGGAAGCAGGAATGAGCATTGGAAATAGACTTCTGCTGCCTAAAAGAATGATGTGCTTTACATACCAGACTGAATTGATACTTTAGTTACTGCTGCAGTTCTGGATTTTTCACATAGTTTGGAAAAAAAAAAAGAAACAGCAATTCTTATCTCTGTGCTACAAATTCCTTCTTCTCTAGAGTGTGACATGAATTTCAAGTTACTTGGCCTACTAGTAGGAGTAAGGATAATCAGCATAAGCTAACATGAGGAGAGTACTCACATGAGTGTCACTTACTGTTAGATCACCAGCACCATTCACTTGTGTGCAGCAAGGTTGGCAGTCCATTCCTTGAGTGAAGGACTAACCTGAAGAACGCCTTAACACTTCACAGTTTGTTCAGATTAGGAACTGTCAAACCGTTATAGAGAGAACTGCTTTTTATTTCCATGAAGCCTTGATTAAACAGACATGTACTTGACAAATTTTTATAAGTTCATCATTTGTATTTTATTGAGATTTAATTGACATATAATATTGTATAGGTTTAAGGTCTACAGTCTTTTGATTTGATACATTTATGTATTACAATATGATTACTACCTTAGCTGTTAACACCTCTATCATGTCACATATTTATTTATTTTTTGTGGTGAGAACAATTAAGATTTAGTTTCTTAGCGAGTTAAAGTGTATAATATAGTATAGTTGACTGTATTTACTATACTGTGCATTAGCTTTTCAGAAATTATGTACTAGTTGGAAGTTTGTACCTTTAAACATCATTTGCCCGATTTCCCCATCCTGTACTTCCTGGTAGTCACCTCTCTACTCTTGGTTTTTATGAGTTCAGCATTTTTAGATTCCACACACAAATCATACCATCAAGTGTTTGTTTTCTTCTGTTTGACTTATCTCACTTAGCATGATACTCTCAAGGTTCATCCATGTTGTTGCAAATGGCAGGATTTCCCTCTTTCTCATGACTGATTATTTTCCATTGTGTGTGGGTCTGCACACATGCTTCTTCAGCCTTTTATCTTCTTGTCAAACACTTAGATTATTTCCATGTGTATAATGCTGCTATGAACATGGCTATGCAGATATCTCTTCCAGATACTGATTTCAGTTCCTTTAGATATATATCCAGGAGTGCTGGAATATATGGCAAATCAACTTTTAATTTTTCAGGACTCTCCATATTGTTTTCTTTACTAACTGTACCACTTTACAGTCGCAACAAAAATGTATAAGGGCTCCCTTTTCTCCAGATCCTTGCCAGTCTTTGTTATCTCTTGCCTTTTAGTAATAAGCCTCCTAACAGATGTGAAATGATATCTCATTGTGATTTTGATTTGCATTCCCCAGATTCTTAGTGATAGTGATCATTTTTTCACATTACCTGTTGGTCAATTGCATGTCTTCTTTGGAAAAATGTCTATTCAGGCAAGGCTTGCCCATTTTTAACTGGAAAACAAGCTTTTTTGTTAATAAGTTGTATGAGTTATTTATATATTTTGGATATTACTCCCTTACCAGATCTATGGTTTGTGAATATTTTCTTCCATACTATAGAGAAATCAACTTACTGATTACTTACTATGTATAGCTCTTTAGTTTAATGTGTTCTCTCTTGTTTATTTCAGTTTTTGTTGCCTGTGCTTTTGATATCTTATCCAAGAAATCATTGCCAAGGCCAGTGTCAGGGATCTTTTACCCTATGCTTTCTTTTAGAAGATTTACAGTTTCTGTTCTTTCATTTAAGCTTTTGATCCACTTCAAGTTATTTCTTGTGAGTGGTATAAAATAGGGGTCCAGTTTCATTATTTTGCACACGGATACCCAGTTTTCCCAACACTGTTTATTGAGGATACTTTTCTTTCCCCATTTGTGTTTTGGCATTCTTGTAAAAAATTAGTTTACCCTGATAATGAGTGATGTTGAGTATCTTTTCATGTGTTTGTTAGCTATTCGTATGTCTTCTTTGGAGAAGTGTCTATTTAGTTCTTTGGCCCATTTTTTGATTGGGTCATTTATTTTTCTGGAGTTGAGCTGCATAAGCTGCTTGTATATTTTTGAGATTAGTTGTTTGTCAGTTGCTTCATTTGCTATTATTTTCTCCCATTCAGAAGGCTGTCTTTTGACCTTGCTTATAGTTTCCTTTGTTGTGCAGAAGCTTTTAATTTTAATTAGGTCCCATTTGTTTATTTTTGCTTTTATTTCCAGTATTCTGGGAGGTGGATCATAGAGGATCCTGCTGTGATTTATGTCAGAGAGTGTTTTGCCTATGTTCTCCTCTAAGAGTTTTATAGTTTCTTGTCTTACGTTTAGATCTTTAATCCATTTTGAGTTTATTTTTGTGTATGGTGTTAGAAAGTGATCTAATTTCATTCTTTTACAAGTGGTTGACCAGTTTTCCCAGCACCACTTGTTAAAAAGATTGTCTTTAATCCACTGTATATTCTTGCCTCCTTTGTCGAAGATAAGCTGTCCATAGGTGTGTGGATTTATCTCTGGGCTTTCTATTTTGTTCCATTGATCTGTATTTCTGTCCTTGTGCCAGTACCATACTGTCTTGATGACTGTGGCTTTGTAGTAAAGCCTGAAGTCAGGCAGGTTGATTCCTCCAGTTCCATTCTTCTTTCTCAAGATGGCTTTGGCTATTCGAGGTTTTTTGTTTTTCCATACAAATTGTGAAATTATTTGTTCTAGCTCTGTGAAAAACACCGCTGGTATCTTGATAGGAATTGCATTGAATCTGTAGATTGCTTTGGGTAGTATACTCATTTCTCAGTTAGAAATTTAAAGAAAATTTCCCCTAGGAGTCTGCCACCTGGCCCCAAGTATTTCATAAGGATCAGTATTCATTCCCAAATTTTTTGGCAAGGAGGAGGAGGAAATTGGTCATAATTACAGATCTTTCCTGGAACAATTGCTATAGGGTTCCCCTCACCCCAACCTGCATTTCTTGCTGTAAGAATCCTAATAGATGGAGGACAAATGCCTAGCTCGGTTGGCAATATTATACTGGACTCACCCTTACTTTTAACTGGCACCTTATTGGCTTAATAATACTTTCTGATGATCTGGCTCCCCACCACCTGCTACAGAGGATATAATAGGATCCTACGCACTAATGACAAGGATTTATTATTTGAACTAGGTAGGAATAACCTCACATTAGATTTTAAACTTAATTACTGCAATAAAAACAACACCAATGAAACAGCTTTAAAACCAGGTACAGCAAAGTCAAAAATTAGTTTTTGGGGTGGGTAGCTTCTAACAAATAGACGGTATGTAGCCAATAACTTAATAAGACAGGTCTGAATTAGAAATGAAAAGTATATTTTAAATCTAAATCAAGTTGAAAGAATCACCAAGAAGCTATAATAAATAAAGTTAGCCACTTTGTTTTCAATTACTTATGATTGGGTAAAGTGTTTTCTAAGTTCGCCTTTGAAAGTTTAGCAGCTGAAATTATCTCAACTGTTTCTGGGATAAAAATCAGAAGACGAATGGCAGCCGTTCTCTGACATGTTAAAATCGATCCAGAATCTGGTTTAAACCTGGGCCAATGTCCATGCGGTGATGGGATGACCCTCCACTCAGACATGTATCTTAGCATAAACTAAATAAGGACATGTCTGATTTTTGACGAAAGCATATCCACTTTATATTCTTTTCCATTGATAATACAATGTGTGAAAGTCGCTCAGTCATGTCCAATTCTTGGGACCCCATGGACAATACAGTCCCTGGAATTCTCTGGGCCAGAATATGGGAGTGAGTAGCCATCCTCTCCTCCAGGGGATCTTCCCAACCCAGGGGTTGAATCCAGGTCTCCCGCATTGCAGGTGGTTTCTTGACCAGCTGAGCCATTCGGGAAGACCAATAAATGTGTAAATCAACCTTAATGGACAAGGCTTACTCTCTGTTTGCCTGTGCGCTATAATATCATTGCATGATTCTAAAATAGTGTATACTTTATACACTCTTCCAGGTATACTAGATTTTATTTTGCACTCAGCAATAGCATCATAGAGCTATACCTATAACATTGCTTTAACTACTTAAAAATAATTCTTTCTGTATTATAAGTTCACATCATGCTATCTAGTCATTTGGAGGAATAATGAAAAGCAACAAAAGCAATTCTTTTACCATAGTGTTCAGTTGAGAATTTGCCCATCATATCACTTGTTGTCTTACTGGCTAAGACTCAGGATAGACTCTTCAAGTATGACACCATCCAAAAGCCAAATGAAAATGGTCTTGTCAGTAAGTGTTGAACCCACAAACACAGTAAGATTTGCTACCAGACTTGTTTCTCTTTGTTTTGTGTTGTGTTGTTAGAAGGAAGCTCAGAACCTTTTTTGTATCTTACTTCCTATCAAATATATAGCATCTCTGTGATATGGATTGCTTAATTAACTGTATCCCTGGTACATTTCCTATCTTGATTTTTTCTTCACTAATATGTATTCACTGATATTTTTCAGTCCTACTATATATAATTTAAGGGCTTCCCTGGTGGCTCAGTGGTAAAGAATCTGCCTGTTGATGCAGGACACACACCTTTATTCTTCTAGATAAAAAGAATACTATAAAACAAAACAAATCACTGCACAGGACCAAAGCCAGGCAGACAGTTAAACAGCTGCGTCACTTGCCCCCCACCCCCTGCCCTCTTTAAGCTAGGACTTGTACTACAGTGGTTGCTACAAAAATAAATCTGAAAATGCATCCATCCTATTTTGCTGAACCAGTTATTCAGAAAATTTTGTGATGTGACTGCTCGTGTAGCCATCATGATGACTGGTAAGCTTACAGAGATATGTAAAGTATGATCCTCAGTATTCAAGAACCTCAAGCTCCAATGTGCAAGAGTACATGGTAAGTGTAACAGTGATAACAGAATTTTAAAGAGTGACAAGTATCCATTAATGCGTAATATTTATATTACAATTGTCATCCTTAGTTTGATGAATCATAGACTTCACATGTATCTTGAAGAAAGAGTAGCGGTGTGCCAGAAAGATGAAGTATGGACAGACAAAGCAAAGGGAACCAAAGTGAAAACACATGGAGAGATGACTTGATACATTCAAGGTCTTATAAATGGCTGGAGCTTCTTGTGTTTATGTAGGTGTGGGGCGCTGGAACACCACGCTAGTCTCCCGTTGCACATTGTATAAATCCAGGTGGCACCCGTTACTGAGATTACATGAATGGCACTCCCTAGGGAAGTACAGCCCCAAACCTGCCCAATTATATGTAATAGCAGGAGTTTAGAAATGGGGGAGGGAGAATGTACAATATCTATAAAGCTTCATAACTCGCTTCAAGGACACTGAAGTCTCTTCATTTTAATAGTTTGTTCTTTGTAACATTATGTACCTTAGTGAAATTTTACCTACACTGCATGGCTTTATCCCCGGGACAAGAACATCATCTATATAAAAGCACCTGATTTGATTATGTATCATCACCTAATCTGGGTGAATCTGTAAACTATGGGAATTTTTGAAAAGCCTTGATGTGAATGTTTAGTCAGGGCCAAATATCCCTAAGTTATTCCATAAACATAAGACCAATATAGAGGACATACAGGTAGGCATTAATTCCAGCATAATACATATTTATGAAATCATGTAATGATCAGCTATATCTCTTTAAAGAAAGAAGAGCAAGTCCAGCAACCAAGTCTAAAGATTTGGGCCCAATGAGCTGAAAAATAGAATGTTAATAGAAGTACAGTCAGAAAAGGGCAGAAACTACCTCAGATGAGGCCATGAAGGCTTTGTAACAAATTAGAGAGAACTCTAGGTTTTGTCACTGCTGAAGATCCCAGTAGACAAGCAAAAGGAAAGGACTTGTACTGTCCAAAGTCTAGTGTGACTGGGGGCTGGGAAAGAGTCTGGCTAAATGCAGACAAGGGCAAGAATTCACACAAACATCTCAGGACTGATGTCAGTGAGGAATAACTCTATGAGGAATGTATTTGAAGAGTCATTTGGTGTTTCCAGATAAGCAAGCAGTAAAGATATTCATTTCATCATGTTCTTGTGATAATTAATCATGGATTACCTTAAAACTACATCAAAATATGAATGACAAAGGGTAGGCTTTTAAACTGATGGAGCTTTAATTTTGATTTGTTTAAATCCCTTCTTTCACTTACAGGGAATCAGAAAAGCAAAGGGGTGAAATGGTCTGGTTAACAGTTGAGAGAACTCGTTGTAAGAACCGTCAGAAATCCTTTCAATTTTCTATTCAGACCTTGAAACCAATTTCTATATTATTCAGCTTCTTCTTCCTAAACTGCAGATGCAGATTAAAGTATAATTCAAATGACTTATGACCAAATATCCTATCTTTTCTCTCAGTAAACAGCCTAGAATCTAAATGTCTAAATGAGGGGCCCGCTTTCTCTGCAGTTTCTCAGTTTATCCTCACAATATGCTTGACCTCCATGGCTGTCTGCCCCCATACACCACACACATGTCGACTCAGCTCCAGTCAGAAAGAATAAACGCAAATAAGCTGTGCTAGTTTTGCAAAACTAACCCTAATATTGTGTTAATGTCACAGGGTTCACCTTCATTCAATAAATGTTTATTCAGTATCCACTATAAACTTGAGGGGAGGTTGTTTCCCAGTATAAGTCTTCCTTTCCTAGTGGCAATGTGATTTGGATAGTTAGGAATTACCCCTTATCAAATCAGTCAATCCTAAAGAAAATCAGCCCTGAAAATTCATTGGAAGGACTGATGCTGAAGCTGAAACTCCAATATTTGGCCACCTGATGCAAAGAACTGACTCATTGGAAAAGACCCTGATGCTGGGAAAGACTGAAGGTGGGAGGAGAAGGGGACGACAGAGGATGAGATGGTTGTGTTGCATCACTGACTCAATGGACATGAGTTTAAGTAAACTCTGGGAGTTGGTGATGGACAGGGAGGCCTGGTGTGCTGCAGTCTATGAGCTCGCAAAGAGTCGGACATGACTGAGCGACTGAACTGTAGCCCTGAAAATTCATTGGAAGGACTGATGCTGAAGCTGAAACTCCAATATTTTGGCCACCTGATGCAAAGAACTGACTCATTGGAAAAGACCCTGATGCTGGGAAAGACTGAAGGTGGGAGGAGAAGGGGACGACAGAGGATGAGATGGTTGTGTTGCATCACTGACTCAATGGACATGAGTTTAAGTAAACTCTGGGAGTTGGTGATGGACAGGGAGGCCTGGTGTGCTGCAGTCTATGAGCTCGCAAAGAGTCGGACATGACTGAGCGACTGAACTGACTAGACTGAACTGACTAGGCTGGTTAGACTTTAATTAAAGTGGAGGAGCATGAGAATTCAGCGAGGCGTTCAGATACTCTTTCCTGTCATTGCATCTTCAGCAGACAGTCAAGAGCTGGAAAGTGATCAGAGCCCCACCCAGAGCAGCCTCAACATTCTGATCACCAGCTGGAGGACACTCTAGCTCCTGTCCGCTCCAAGAGCTCCCCAAATCCTCGCCACAAGTTTGCTTTTAGCCAGTTTCCCCAGATGGCACTAGTGGTAAAGAATCCACCTGTCAATTCAGGAGACAAAGAGATGAGGGTTTGATCCTTTTGTCAGGAAGATCCCCTGGAGAAGGACATGGCAACCCACTCCAGTATTCTTATCTGGAGAATCCCTTGGACAGAGGAGCCTAGTGGGCTGCCGTCCATGGGACTGCAAAGAATCAGACATGATTGAAACAACATGGCATGCATATAATTAGTCACAGATGTTTTTTCTTGTTTGGCGCCTTAGCTGATAAAATATCTATCACGTAGTCACCTCTATGTTACAGGCCAAATACTAACAACAGAAAGACAATATAAAGTAGTTAAAATGCAGAGCTCCATTTTCTATACAGCTAAAAAGGCAAGACACGCATGTGAGAAACAAACAGAAAGCAACAGGTCATTTACTACCGAACTGACTGTTGTGGACAATAAAAGTTATAGGGATCCAGAAAAGAAAGGGGAGATCAGAAAAGGCTGGATTTTAAAAGATGGATATACAGACAAAATAGAAGGAAAGAGAAACAGCCAGTTAGATGTGGGCAGTCAAATAAAGTAGAACTTTGAATCCAGAATGAACGAAGTCTGTTACAAGAGTAGCAAGAATTGATCTTCAAAGAGACTATAATTTTATTAATAAAGCGGACCATTTTACTGAAGGCAAGTGAGCAGAGAGAGAAAATGAGGACAAACAGCGGCTGAGAGGAACGGAACGCTCACTGGAAGGTGATGAAAAGAACAAAGCAGAAGCCAGAAAAGCAGAAACGAGAAAGCAAAGAACAAGGCCATTTGAACAGGACTTTTAAGACAGATCCTTACCTTCTCCAGCCCTCGGTCTCCTCATCAGGAGAATAAGGGCGATCAAGATACCACTCCAGTGAGTATCGTGATGACAAATGAGTTATATGCAAAACACCTAAACTATTTGCATCAGATTCATGAATGCTACAGATCCGCACTTTCAAGGAAAGCAGGATCTCCAGTTTAAGCCTCCAAGAGGCTCAAGCCAAGAACATTCTGTGAAATTTAGTTACTGGTTCACTGCCGATTCAAACCTGGACTGGCGATTCGTTTCATTCACGATATCACACATGTTACACTGCCACTCTGCCAACCCATCCCACCCTCTCCCTCTCCTACAGAGTCCAAAAGGCCGTTCTATACATCTGTGTCTCTTTTGCTGTCTTGCGTACAGGTTTATCATTACCATCATTCTAAATTCCATATATATGAAGATGTGAGCTTTTAATTCAAAAGTTTGGTGATGAAATAAAAGTGAGAGAAAATATTTTGTAAAGAGCAGGCAGGGCCCACAACATTTTGAAGGCACAAGAGAAGGACCAGCAAGGCAGAAGATAGAGTTTGAGTCTAATGTCTTCATGGGAGTCACAAAAAATCCAGGACACAGAGTAGTTTATTTCAGGAAGTGAACCCTTCCTCTGAGTCTGGAAGAGAAAAAAAAAGCATATTTAAAAATAAAATGAAATACTGGAGAGTAAAGTTCATAATGAAATTCAGGGTCAATTTTCCTGATCTCATTTCCTGATCTCATAGTGAAGTAGAGATGATAAAGCTATGGAAAACTGTAAAATGCTAGAATATAATTCTTTGCACACCTTATTGAGGCTGTCTGCTTATTTTCAATAAGAAAATTATAGGAAAACTATACCCATTGAGGACTTCCCTGGTAGCTTAGCAGGTGAAGAATCCACCTACAATCCACCTACAAACCCAGTTTGAATCCTGGATCAGGAAGATCCCCTGGAGAAGGGACAGGCTACCCACTTCAGTATTCTTGGGCTTCCCTGGTGGCTGAGATGGTAAAGAATCCACCTGCGATGTGGGAGGCCTGGGTTCAATCCCTGGGTTGGGCAGGTCCCCTGGAGGAGGGCAAGGCAACCCACTCCAGTATTCTTGCTTGGAGAATTCCATGGACAGAGGAACTTGGTGGGTTACAGTCCATGGGGTTGCAAAGAGTCAGACACAACTGAGCGGCTAAGCATAGCACCTGCCTACTGAAAGCATAAATTTAAGTGGCCTGTTAGAATGAGTGTCTAAAACAAAAACCCCACATCATGAAGAGAGGAACTGTCACTGGGAGGGCTCAGATTGGAAAAGATATCATGGAGTAGATTTCTACACAGAGAAAAAAGGGAAAAAAAATAAGAGAATGTCCAATGCCCCAGACATTTCTTCACTACTAAGAATTTCTATCAAAATAAGCAGATAAGATTTTATATTAACAATATCAAATAGGAAGTCTATGAAATTAAAAGATGCTTGTTCCTTGGAAGAAAAGCTATGATAAACCTAGACAGTGTATTAAAAAGCAGAAACATCACTTTACCAACAAAGGTCCTTCTAGTCAAAGCTATGGTTTTTCCAGTAATCATGTATAGATGTGAGAGCTGGACCATAAAGAAAGCTAAGCGCCAAAGAATTGATGCTTTTGAACTGTGATGTTGGAGAAGACTCTTGAGAGTCCCTTGGACTGCAAGGAGATGTCAGTCCTGAAGGAAATCAGTCCTGAATGTTCATTGGAAGGACTGATGCTGAAGGGGAAGCTCCAATACTTTGGCCACCTGATGGGAAGAACTGACTCATTTGAAAAGATCTTGATACTAGGAAAGATTGAGGGCCAGAGGAGAAGGGGGTGGTAGAGGATGAGATGGTTGGATGACATCACTGACTTGATGGACATCACTTCAGTTCAGTCGCTCAGTAGATGTGAGAGCTGGACCATAAAGAAAGCTAAGCGCCAAAGAATTGATGCTTTTGAACTGTGATGTTGGAGAAGACTCTTGAGAGTCCCTTGGACTGCAAGGAGATGTCAGTCCTGAAGGAAATCAGTCCTGAATGTTCATTGGAAGGACTGATGCTGAAGGGGAAGCTCCAATACTTTGGCCACCTGATGGGAAGAACTGACTCATTTGAAAAGATCTTGATACTAGGAAAGATTGAGGGCCAGAGGAGAAGGGGGTGGTAGAGGATGAGATGGTTGGATGACATCACTGACTTGATGGACATCACTTCAGTTCAGTCGCTCAGTCGTGTCTGACTTTTTGCAACTCCATGAACTGCAGCACACCAGGCCTCCCTGTCCATCACCAACTCCCGAAGTTCACTCAGACTCACGTCCTCTAGTCCGTGATGCCATCCAGCCATCTCATCCTCGATCATCCCCTTCTCCTCCTGCCCCCAATCCCTCCCAGCATCAGAGTCTTTTCCAATGAATCAACTCTTCACATGAGGTGGCCAAAGTACTGGAGTTGCAGCTTTAGCATCATTCCTTCGAAAGAAATCCCAGGGCTGATCTCCTTCACAATGGACTGGTTGTATCTCCTTGCAGTCCAAGGGACTCTCAAGAGTCTTCTCCAACACCACAGTTCAAAAGCATCAATTCTTTGGCTCTCAGCTTTCTTCACAGTCCAGCTCTCCAAGTCTGAGCAAATTCCAGGAGCTGGTGAAGGACAGGGAAGCCTGGTGTGCTGCAGCCCCTCGGGTCACAAAGTGTCAGCTATGACTGAGTGACTCAACAACAACAAAGGAACCCAGGGAGCCAAGGGCTTCTGTATGGCATGTCAGTCACGGGAAAAGGAGCCACCGTTCCCCGAAGGAGAACGAACTCTTTTCAGTCTTGCAGCAATGCCTGTGTGTCCACAGGTGCCCATTCCAGTGCTTTCTGCTGACCACCGAGATGATACCATGCAGCTTTCCAGGACTGGCTAGCGGCATGGAGACTGCCAAAGGACAGTGTGGCCAGGATTTTCCTACAGACTACTCTTTCTCTAGGACTCTCCCACTTAACAGAAATGTTGTAAGCCTCTTATCTTCCATGGCATTACTTCTATTTGAAAGATTTGATTCTTACTGTGGATGTTAGGAGAGAGACGCGGAGATGAGTCTTTGGTTTGTTTCGGTCTTGGTGCCCAACAGACATTGGAGGACAGCACTCGATCGTCTCCCAGGAAAAATGCATATGAAAGGAATGCGTACACACAAAGGGATGTGTACACACAAAGGAATGCGTACACACAAAGGGATGCACACAGATGCCTGCATATACACTTCCCTTGAGATCCAAGATTCCCTGAACACTATCCAGTTTCAGTGAAGAAATCCTTTCTATGTAGTTAGGAACTTAGGGAACCGGATATTCTCCAGAAACGTACATTCTAAAATTGCTTATCTCAGGCAGGATTTTAGTTGGTGTTTATACATTCAAGATCCAGTGATACACGGTTAATTTACACAATTCAGCCATTAAATCCTCTGCCAAAGTGATCATCACAATCACAATTTGAACAGCACAGGTGAGGGTTCCGTCAGCCGCACTGTAGCACACGCTGGAGCGCGAGCCCAGTGTGAGAACTGTGAACCTGTTTCCTTCAGCAGGTTCCAGCATGGAACCCTCACCTTGCTGAGCGTTTTTCTAGCACACACCATGGCCCCTAAACCTTACCCAACTTCTCTATTTGGTGTTTAACTTGAAAAAAAAAATCATTTTTTAGGCTGCACTGGCAATATTTATTTTTTAACTTCTTGATATCCAAATGCTCTGCCTTCCTTTCTTTACTAGTATTCTGCTTTTCCTTTGGGTGGAATTTCCTCATGATTAAGGCTCTCGTGGGAGGGCAACTCCTAACCCTTGTTTCTCACGGCATGTCCAGCCGCAGAAGCCGAACGAGTCAGGTTCTTTCGTTGTCTGTCTCTTGGTGCAACTAAACGGTGTGCGCATCAGTTGAGCTTGATCACAGGGACCTTCCATCATGAGAAAAGGGGGCAGGGGCGGGATGACCATTTGAAAGCCTAATTCACTGTAACAGAACCCTGAAGCATGGGCCACACTGTTCTCCCAGCTTAAAAACCAAAAAACCAAAGGCCTCTTGGTTTTTGCCCATTTTCCGAATCAAGTCATTCACTGATTCCCAATAAAGGATAATAAAGGATAATCCCTATAATATTCTGAGGAATAGCCCTGTTGCTTAAAAATGCTGGAGCAGTTTTTATTGCCTACAATCAAAAATACTGAAAAAATCTCTATAAAGAGAAAATATACCCAAGAGAGACTGATGAAGAGATAGAACTTGAGTGTCTCTTGAGGTGACATTATACATGGCAACTGCTTAAGAGAACTGCAGATATAATTTTGTCTATGAGATTGTCTTAGAAGCTGACTTTAGACATAAGTGCCACATAAGTGACTCTAACGCAGTGTCATTCTGCTGCTGCTAAGTCGCTTCAGTCGTGTCTGACTCTGTGCGACCCCAT
Organism: Aepyceros melampus; assembly: GCA_006408695.1. Lineage (NCBI taxonomy): Eukaryota > Metazoa > Chordata > Mammalia > Artiodactyla > Bovidae > Aepyceros > Aepyceros melampus. Next base: position 18,139 of record SJXQ01003912.1, on the reverse strand, counting down.
AGACGGCAGCCCGTCAGGCTCCTCCGTCCCTGGGATTCTCCAGGCAAGAACACTGGAGTGGGGTGCCATTTCCTTCTCCAGTGCATGAAAGTGAAAAGTGAAAGTGAAGTCGCTCAGTCGTGTCTGACTCCTAGTGACCCCATGGACTTCAGCCCACCAGGCTCCTCTGTCCATGGGATTTTCCAGGCAAGAGCACTGGAGTGGGGCAGTATCATGCATCACAGTAAAATACTGGAAGCAACTTAAATGTTCTACAACAGGGGAATATCTAACAATATTGGATATTAAAAACCACAGGTTTATTACACAGCCAGTAAAATCATGTCATAGAAAAATATAAAATAAGACTGAAAAGTGTTACTGGCATGTTATTACCAAATAGTTTGGCTACTATGACTCCATATTTATTCATTCTTATCCTCAGAAAAATGGCTGGAAGTGTTATATGTCATGTGGATTTATGAGTGATTTTTCTTCTTTTTGCTCTTAATCTATCTTTACATTTTCTTACAATTAATATATATTACCTTTGAGATTGGACTTCCCAGGTGGTGCTAGTGGTAAGGAACCCACCTGTCAATGCAGGAGATGTAAGAGACTCAGGTTCGATCCCTGGGCTGGGAAGATCCCCTGGAGAAGGGCACGGCAACCCACTCCAGTATTCTTGCCTGGAGGCCTGATGGGCTACAGTCCATGGTGTCACAAAGAGTCAGACACAACTGAAGCGCAGTGGTACACATGTGCCTTTGACGTTACTTTTTAACACTCTTGAAGCAGTACTGTCAATAAAGAATAAAACTCTCTCTCAGTATCCTAGAACCCAGTGCTTCTCTCTTTTGTGTTTCCCCAGATAAATCTTTGCTTTTCCAATCCATTCAAAAAGGGGGAAATCCTGCTTTGTAAAAAAATAAAGCTCAAGTTATGGAAAAATAAATTATGAAATGTCTCAAAATTTATATTAGGCTGATGTGAATATCTTTCATAAAATTATTGGTTTAAAATTAATTTTTCTTGCATTTTATGTTATAGAAATTAAGTTTCAGAAAAATCTTAGATTTAGGGTAGAAATTTTCCCATTGGATTATTAGTCTTTTCTTAAGTAACAATCAAAGTTCACTTCACTTCAGTCGCTCAGTCGTGTCTGACTCTTTGCGACCCCATGAATCGCAGCACGCCAGACCTCCCTGTCCATCACCAACTCCCGGAGTTCACTCACACTCACCTCCATTGAGTCCCTGATGCCATCCAGCCATCTCATCCTCGGTCGCCCCCTTCTCCTCCTGCCCCCAATCCCTCACAGCATCAGGGTCTTTTCCAATGAGTCAACTCTTTGCATGAGGTGGCCAAAGTACTGGAGCTTCAGCTTTAGCATTATTCCTTCCAAAGAAATCCCAGGGTTGATCTCCTTCAGAATGGACTGGTTGGATCTCCTTGCAGTACAAGGGACTCTCAAGAGTCTTCTCCAACACCACAGTTCAAAAGCATCAATTCTTCGGCACTCAGCTTTCTTCACAGTCCAACTCTCACAGCCATACATGACCACAATCAAAATTACATATGTCTTAATAACCACATGCCCATATATGTAACTCATTTATAAAACAGTTATGAAAAAGACATTTCACAATGGCTGGAAATAATTTTTCATGAGCCATATCCTCTGAAAATCTCTTCCAATCTTAATGCTGCTAAGTCACTTCAGTCGTGTCTGACTCGGTGCAACCCCATAGATCGCAGCCCACCAGGCTATCCCATCCCTGGGATTCTCCAGGCAAGAACACTGGAGTGGGTTGCCACTTCCTTCTCCAATGCATCCAATCTTAATAACTGATTTTTATTGTTGTTGATGTTATACTTCAGTTCAGTTCAGTTCAGTTGCGCAGCCGTGTCCGACTCTTTGCGACCCCATGAATCGCAGTACGCCAGGCCTCCCTGTCCATCACCAACTCCCGGAGTTCACTCAGACTCACGTCCATTGAGTCTGTGATGCCATCCAGCCATCTCATCCTCGGTCGTCCCTTTCTCCTCCTGCCCCCAATCCCTCCCAGCATCAGGGNCTCAGATATGCAGATGACACCACCCTTATGGCAGAAAGTGAGGAGGAGCTAAAAAGCCTCTTGTTGAAAGTGAAAGAGGAGAGTGGAAAAGTTGGCTTAAAGCTCAACATTCAGAAAACGAAGATCATGGCATCTGGCCCCATCACTTCATGGGAAATAGATGGGGAAACAGTAGAAACAGTGTCAGACTTTGTTTTTTTGGGCTCCAAAATCACTGCAGATGGTGACTGCAGCCATGAAATTAAAAGGCTCTTACTCCTTGGAAGAAAAGTTATGACCAACCTAGGTAGTATATTCAAAAGCAGAGACATTACTTTGCCGACTAAGGTCCGTCTAGTCAAGGCTATGGTTTTTCCTGTGCTCATGTATGGATGTGAGAGTTGGACTGTGAAGAAGGCTGAGCACCAAAGAATTGATGCTTTTGAAGTGTGGTGTTGGAGAAGACTCTTGAGAGTCCCTTGGACTGCAAGGAGATCCAACCAGTCCATTCTGAAGGAGATCAACCCTGGGATTTCTTTGGAAGGAATGATGCTAAAACTGAAGCTCCAGTACTTTGGGCACCTTATGCGAAGAGTTGACTCATTGGAAAAGACCCTGATGCTGGGAGGGATTGGGGGCAGGAGGAGAAGGGGACGACCGAGGATGAGATGGCTGGATGGCATCACCGACTCATGGACGTGAGTCTGAGTGAACTCCGGGAGTTGGTGATGGACAGGGAGGCCTGGCGTGCTGCGATTCATGGGGTCGCAAAGGTCGGACACGACTGAGCAACTGAACTGACTGTGTATGTATTTCAGTGCTACTCTTTCAATTTGTCCCACCCTCAGCTTCCCCCACTATGTCCACAGGTTCATTCGCTACAGTAGCATCTCTGTTCCTGCCCTGCAAATCGGTTCATTGCTACCAGTTTTCTAGATTCCACACGTGTGGGTTAATATACACTATTTGCTTCTTTATTTCTGACTTACTTTACTTTGTATAACCGGCACTAAGTTCTTCCATCTCAGTTCAACTGAGTCAAATTGAGGAAGAATGCACTTTTTGAGAAGTAAACTTGAACTAGATTTATGAATGAAATTCTATCAGCCTGGGAGGAGGAATGCAGATATCAGTGAAAGAAGAAAAACTGCAAGATGGGACTGCTGAAGCAGACTCAGAAATAGGGTGTGAGGATATAGGACCATCGATGGAAGAGACAGACAGTGGTTCCAACTTTTTTTGTCCCCTGAATCTAGCTACCTTGTGCCAGCAAAAAAGAGCTTGACACATGATGACGCAAATAACCTTGCTGTGGGGCCATTTCAGAGAGCAGAGCTCAGACAGGGGAGCCTATTCAATGCAGGGGGAGCACTGTGCGTCTGGCAAGGGCGCGGTGAGTAGTTTCAAGTAGGAGTGGTCCAGACATACAGGCAGCCTGGAGCCAGCAAGGTCCAGTGGCTGCCTGCACTAATTTGAGAGTTTATAGGATGTAATCTCCTGCAGAGAACCCCTGCTGATAACAAAGGAGGATCGCATCCTTGGAAGAGAACCTGAAATGCTCAGTGTGTGGGTAGGGTTATGTGGCTAGCAAAATTTGAGTGTGAGTGATACAAAGACTTCATTTGTAACCACATTTGGGTACTTAGAACTGGCCTGTATTATCTAGTCAGTTTCCTTCTTTCCCATTCCAGGCCTGAACCAGGGTAGGCCTTTTGTGAAATCTAACCCCCAAGGCAAATTTTTTTTTTTTTTAGCCTAAACAAGCTTATTTTTGATGTTTATTTTAACCAAATTTATTTGTTAACGTGTATTACGTGTCTATTTGAGAAAGGAGGGTGATGTGGGAGAGGTCAGGCTCACATAACAGAGCCACACATAGACAGAAAGACATACAGACACACTGTGATTTGCTCCTAGAGTGGTCATGATGATTGAACCACACCATGACCAGTGGTTAAAATAAATCCAGAATAAATCTCACTGATTTTATTACCAGCTTTGCTCTAAAACCTCAGATGTGTTTATGTATGTGAGGCCAAGCTCATGGTACACTTCTCAGTTCAGTTCAGTTCAGTTCAGTCGCTCAGTCGTGTCCGGCTCTTTGCGACCCCATGAATCGCAGCACGCCAGGCCTCCCTGTCCATCACCAACTCCCGGAGTCCACCCAGACCCACGTCCATTGAGTCCGTGATGCCATCCAGCCATCTCATCCTTGGTCGTCCCCTTCTCCTCCTGCCCCCAATCCCTCCCATCAAGCATTAGCAAATGGAACTTCCTTTCCTTCAGAATTTCTCTTTCGCCTCCTTCCTCTCCTCTAGCTTAGGGAGGCCGTTTCTAAGAATCTGTGGCATCACTGTGTGCAATTTTCATTTTTTTTCTCATCTCACTCTGCAAATAGAAACTGATTTCATTTTTTCTCATGTATAAAGAAATAGTGCATCTGATTTCATAGGACAGAAAGAAATGATTGGAAAGCATCCAGCCAGGCCCTGGGGAAGCCCTTAAAATTATCCTCTGCCTTATGGACTGTCCAGATTGTTTGTACGTGTGGCTGGGGAAGATGGGGGTAGAGAAGAGGGATTTGGGAAATAGACTTTTCTTGTGCCCAGATGCTGTGAGTGAGTCAGATGGCTGAGTGAATACCCCGATGCCTACTATGATTTTTAGGAGTCCATTTGCTCAGTGCCAGGTTTGGACATCCAGGCAGCTGGATGGACCCTCTGGGGTTCCTAGCTGATGCACACCCTCTTTCTACTCATTGTGTGGACTTCCCTTTTGTGTGAATACTTCTTGGATAAATAGACGTCTTTTGGCTTACTTGAGTTCTTTCTTTGATTTGGAATTGCTGCCGGTTAGAATGACTAAGAAATATGCTCTCACTTAACAGAGTTGATGGATCATAGATAATAATAACAGTTCTTTGTCATGTTTAGAATTCACTAGAACATCTCATATACATAATCTTGTTAGAAATGGAGAAACAGTAAGGGTTTCTTTTACTCTATTTACAGATGGAAAAATGAAGGAAGAAGGAATTGAGAAATATTAACCTTTGGAAAACAGCTTGGGTTTAAAATTGTCCAACAGCCTTACAGATAATAATTTCTCATTTTTTTCTGTGTTTGTCTTCCTCAATAGAATTAAGAAGATAGCACTAGAGAAATACCATCAATTGAAATCGTTAATATGAAAGTCTTTGAAATTCATAGAGTAGTGCAACAAATTGGCTTCCCAGGTAGCTTAGTGATAAATAATTCACCTACACTGCAGGAGATGCAGGAGACCCAGGTTTGATCCCTCAGTTGGGAAGATGCCTTGGAGGAGGAAATGGCAACCCCACTCCAGTATTCTTGCTTGGAAAATTTCATGGATAGAGGAGCCTGACGGGCTACAGTCCATGGTGTTGCAAAGAGTTGAACACACGACTGAGCAACTAACACACTCTGGAATATTGCAAGATATACCTAAATACTGTAACATGTTATTTAAATGAAAAATTTCCCATTTTCTGTCCTTGCAGATGGACATGGTAACAGATGGAACCATCTTTTTTTTTAAATTTATTTATTTTACTTGGAGGCTAATTACTTTACAATATTATAGTGGTTTTTGCCATATATTGACATGAATCAGCCATGGGTGTACATGTGTTCCCCATCCTGAACCCCACTCCCGCCTACCTCTCCATCCCATCCCTCAGGGTTGTCCCAATGCACCAGCCCTAAGCACCCTGTCTCATACATTGAACCTGGACTGACGATCTATTTCACATATGATAATATACATGTTTCAATGCTATTCTCTCAAATTGTCCCACCCTCGCCTTCTCCCACTGAGTCAAAAGTCTGTTCTTTATATCTGTGTCTCTTTTTGCTATCTTGCATATAGGGTCATCATTACTATCTTTCTAAATTGCATGTATATGCATTAATATACTGTATTGGTATTTTTCTTTCTGACTTACTTCACTCTGTATAACAGGCTCCAGTTTCATCCACCTCATTAGAACTGATTCAAATGTATTCTTTTTAATGGCTGAGTAATACTCCATTGTGTATATGCACCACAGCTTTCTTATCCATTCGTCTGCTGATGGACATCTAGGTTGCTTCCATGTCCTGGCTATTATAAATAGTGCTGCGATGAACATTGGGGTACACGTGTCTCTTTCAATTCTGGTTTCCTTGGTGTGTATGCCCAGCAGTGGGATTGCTGGGTCATAAGGCAGTTCTATTTGCAATTTTTTAAGGAATCTCCACACTGTTCTCCATAGTGGCTGTACTAATTTGCATTCCCACCAACAGTGTAAGAGGGTTCCCTTTTCTCCACACCCTCTCCAGCATTTATTGCTTGTTGACTTTTGGATCGCAGCCATTCTGACTGGTGTGAAATGGTACCTCATTGTGGTTTTGATTTGCATTTCTCTGATAATGAGTGATGTTGAACATCTTTTCATGTGTTTGTTAGCCATCTGTATGTCTCTTTGGTTCTTTGGCCCATTTTTTAATTGGGCTGTTTATTTTTCTGGAATTGAGCTATAGGAGCTGCTTGTGTATTTTTGAGATTAATTCTTTGTCAGTTGCTTCATTTGCTATTTTTTTCTCCCATTCTGATGGCTGTCTTTTCACCTTGCTTATAGTTTCCTTTGTTGTGCAGAAGCTTTTAATTTTAATTAGATCCCATTTGTTTATTTTTGCTTTTATTTCCAGTATTCTGGGAGGTGGATCATAGAGGATCCTGCTGTGATTTATGTCAGAGAGTGTTTTGCCTATGTTCTCCTCTAAGAGTTTTATAGTTTCTTGTCTTACGTTTAGATCTTTAATCCATTTTGAGTTTATTTTTGTGTATGGTGTTAGAAACTTTCTAGTTTCTTTTATAAGAATGGTTCTTCCAAACCATTCTTTTACAAGTGGTTGAGCAGTTTTCCCAGCACCACTTGTTAGAGAGATTGTCTTTTATCCACTGTATATTCTTGCCTCCTTTGTCAAAAATAAGGTGTCCATAGGTGCGTGGATTTATCTCTGGGCTTTCTATTTTGTTCCATTGATCTATATTTCTGTCTTTGTGCCAGTACCATACTGTCTTGATGACTGTGGCTTTGTAGTAAAGCCTGAAGTCAGGCAGGTTGATTCCTCCAGTTCCATTCTTCTTTCTCAAGATTGCTTTGGCTATTTGAGGTTTTCTTTGTATTTCCATACAAATTGTGAAATTATTTGTTCTAGCTCTGTGAAAAATACCATGGGTAGCTTGATAAGGATTGCACTGAATCTATGGATTGCTTTGGGTAGTATATTCATTTTCACTATATTGATTCTTCTGATGCATGAACATGGTATATTTCTCCATCTATTAGTGTCATCTTTGATTTCTTTCGTCAGTGTTTTATAGTTTTCTATGTATAGGTCTTTTGTTTCTTTAGGTAGATTTATTCCTAAGTATTTTATTCTTTCATTGCAATGGTGAATGGAATTATTTCCTTAATTTCTCTTTATTTCTCTAATTGTTAGTGTATAAGAATGCAAGGGATTTCTCTGTGTTAATTTTATATCCTACAACTTTACTATATTCATTCATTAGCTCTAATAATTTTCTGGTAGAGTGTTGAGGGTTTTCTATGTAGAGGATCATGTCATCTGCCAACAGTGAGAGTTTTACTTCTTCTTTTCCAATCTGGATTCCTTTTGTTTCTTTTTCTTCTCTGATTGCTGTGGCTAAAACTTCCAAAACTATGTTGAATAGTAGTGGTGAGGGTAGTTACCCTTGTCTTGCTCCTGACTTTAGAGAGAATGCTTTCAATTTTTCACCATTGAGGATAATGTTTGCTGTGAATTTATCATATATGGCTTTTATTATGTTGAGGTATGTTCCTTCTATACCTGCTTTTGGAGGGTTTTTTTTTTTTTATCATAAATGGATGTTGAATTTTGTCAAAGGCTTTCCCTACATCTATTGAAATAATCATATGGTTTTTATCTTTCGATTTGTTAATGTGGTATATATCACATTGATTTGTGAATGCTGAAGAATCCTTACATCCCTGGAATAAAGCGAGGGGACCATCTTTGATGATCTGTTTCTAAAATCTTTTCCAATCCCTTCTTTGTCACACAAAATTAGCATAAATTCCACCTGCCATCTCTAACGAGCCTATCAGCCCCATCTTTTTGAGTTCCTTGTATCACTGAATGAAGAGTTCCTAAGCCAAGGCCTGTCGAGAACCAATCAATTTTTGTCTCGAGACAAACCCTACAAACCCTTCCTAAGGGTTTGTGGGCTAATTGAAAGATTCAGAAGCTGAGGCTCATCGAGATAAAGCAGACATCCTGAGATAACCACAGCCAGGAGGAGAGCTGAGACTTTGGCTTGTGTTCTCAAGTTCCCCTACTCTTCCCAGGGCAAGCTGAGTGTTAAATGTGATGCCTCCCCTCCCCTGCCGCCAGTATAGGGAGACAACTGAGTCTCAGATATGTTAGTTCTCTTCATTCCCTAGTCCCCCACTCTTTCCAGGGAAAGATGGGTGTTAACTGTGATGCTCGCCGCCCCCCCTCCCGACTAGTGTTATGAAGCAACCAAGTCTCAGATATGTTAGTTTTCCCTATAATGACTCCATCACCAAGGCAAAGGCATGACCCTTCCCACTCCCTGAATCTTTATTGGTACCAAAGTCTGCTCTTTAATGATCATCTTTTAGAGTTTAAGCCAAATCTCTACTCTGTCTCTTGTCACTTATTATTGTGTGAACATAGGCAAGTTCCTTCTCTAAGCTTCAGAGTCTCTTTATCTGTAAACTGAGGATGGTGATTACCATGAGGATTAAATGAGAAAATAGATATAAAGTGTTAAGCACTATGCCTGGTGCGTAATTAATGTTAGGTGTTAAGTGTTACCTTTCTTCTGTTGCTTATTAAAAAAAATTTCTACCTCATGGTTGGGCTTGATTTACATTTTAGTCTGGTTCTTCTCCTGTTAATTTTTTGAAAGTGAGGTGGACATTGAATGGACATGTGATGGGAATGGGAAATGCCCAAGAGAAGGTACCTTCTATATATACTTTGTTCCTGGTATATGAAAACTGTATTAGATGCCATACTCTAGTGGTGATCAAAGATTGGTTTTTAAAAATTTTTTTCTGGGTAAATAAACTAATGTTTACTTTTCTTTCTGAAGTCTCTTGCCTGTCACATACTGTGCTATGCTGATTACTCATTGAACAAGTATTTATTTAATCCCAATCATATGCCCTATTCATGTGCTTGGTGCTGTAAGAATTACAAAAGGAATAATGCCTAAGCTCTTCCTCAAGTTGACTTGAAGAGATTTGATCTCTAAGTGCAAAAATAGGGGACAGTTCTGAGGTGCGGTCTGGTAGGAAACCACCATGCCTATTCTAGGGACAAGATTTCACAAGTTCTTTCCCAAGAATGCTTCCAAGTGCTGTGGCAATGATTTAAAATCTTTTCCAAAAGAAGGAGTTGATTTCAGAAGAGAATCTGTTTTTCTAGATTGATAACAATAAATAGGCAAAATAAATTATCATTTGTGTTTCACAACTTGCCAAGACACCAGAAATGATTTAAAATGGTAAAAGGTGGAATTATGTCTGAAGTCACATCAGACATAAAACCTTTTTAAAACCAAGCCTCTTTATTGGATTTTCTAATTTATTTTGCAGTACCTTTAGCATATTACTTTCCTCATATGTATAATGTTCTTAAACAATCTCACTGGTCTTCCTTGTAGATTTTATGAGTTGTGACATGAAAACACTCAGTATAGCCCCCAGCACATGGTAGCAAAGTATCCAATTAGTGATATTTTTCTTTCTATGCTCATGAATATGCTCTTTGTCTTTTCTAGACCGAGGTTTAAATTAAGTCCTCCCTTTGAAGTCCCTCCTCCTGTTATCCACTTTTATTCTGCTATCTGCGGAACATTTCAATATTGTCTACAGCTCAGCATGGCTTTTCCTACCCCATCAAAGAGTTAATAATGCTGTGCTCCAGCTTTTCTAGCTTGCTGGAACTACTTCATCAGAGAAATCGTTGTGGCTCTTTTGGTGCAACTCGTTGATGTCCAGAACAACTAATTAGAGAGGGGGGGATATAGAAAGTCAATCTTTACTAACATCAATGTTTCTTCCAGTTTAAGCAATTGGTTTGTTTACATTCTTTGTGAAAACCTGTTGAGATCTAAAATTACCTCAGTTGACTACTTTAGAGAGTTCTAATAGGCTCTTGGTGTTAGAATAAAGATTGCCTGAGCATTAAATACACTGTCAAGATTTGGAAGGGATCCAGCACATTACGTGAACTCACTAGACAGTGGTTTGTACTCATGATACGATGTAAGAAGCTTCAGGCAAAGGGGGGACTAGTGTAACTTCATGAGAATCTAGCCTACTTAGAGGAAAGAGGATGGTATTAGATCTGTTTCCCTTTGCACCTTTATTTCTTGATCTTTCCCCACTGTGAACTCCAGGAAATCAGCTTGTATGAAATATATCCACAGAATTCTCTTGGCCTCATCTAGCCAGTGGAGAGCATTGGATAGAGACTGGAGGGAGTGGAGGTCGTGAGGGCAAGATGTTTATTACCCTGACTCACAATTTTCTAGGTAACCTTGAGCTGGTTGGTTCCCACTACCTAAGATCACAGCTCCTATAAGATGGTCCTCTCCACATAGCCTGTCTATCTCTAGCTTCCTGCAACTCTTCCCTTTTCTTGCTACTTTAAGTGGGGGTTCTGTGCTGTGTTTAGTTGCTCAGTTGTGTCCAACTCTTTGTGACCCCATGGATTATAGCCCGCCAGGACTGCAAGGAGATCCAACCAGTCCATTCTGAAGGAGATCAACCCTGGGATTTCTTTGGAAGGAATGATGCTAAAGCTGAAACTCCAGTACTTTGGCCACCTCATATGAAGAGTTGACTCATTGGAAAAGACTTTGATGCTGGAGGGATTGGGGGCAGGAAGAGAAGGGGACGACTGAGGATGAGATGGCTGGATGGCATCACTGACTCAATGGACGTGAGTTTGAGTGAACTCCGGGAATTGGTGATGGACAGGGAGGCCTGGCGTGCTGCGATTCATGGAGTCGCAAAGAGTTGGACATGACTGAGTGACTGAACTGAACTGAACTGAACTGAGGCTCCTCTGTCCATGGGGATTCTCCAGCTAAGAATACTGGAGTGAGTTGCCATGCTTGGGGATGTTACTAGTCCCAAGACATTGTACCATGCTTTGTGGTTTTTCTTATATCTTTCCTGCATCTTTGTAAAATTTTATTGAACTTCTCTCAAATTACCCAATTTGAGTGTGCCATCTGTTTCCTATGAGGACCCTGAATGATAGAGGAACATTAGCAACATCCTCTTGAAAGATCAAAGTGGCCATCTGAATTACTGGCTTGTAAAATTTCTGCCAGTTCATAAAAATGCTGTGTACCTTGCTACCTATTCAAGGCAAAGTGGGAAATCACAAGAATGATGTGTAAAGATGTGGCTTGTGTTGGTTGTGATTGTGGTTACATGGAATGTTGTTTGAGTCAAATGATGTATTACTGGAACTTCAGTAAATGCCAGAATCTTAACAGTGGAGCATTTAGAGATAGAGTGGGAAGCTGAATGCATTGCATCTCAACTTCTCAGCTTGCAGGTGAGGAATCTGAATTGTCAAGAGAGTTAGGTGAGTTGCCCAAGGTCAGCTGCTTAGCAAGTATGTGGCAAAGCTGGCTCTTGAACCATGTCTTGTGACATGACATGGTTCATAGTGCTCCTGATTGTGTCAAATTTAGTTTCCATTAAGCAGAATACATGGATTTGACTTTAACTAGTCAGCTTGCAATGAACTAGAAATATACCTAAACACAGTGTTGTGGGTTTTGATTTATTTTAAATAGGAAATTAAGTATAAGTGAAGAATTTCAGTTTATGATAATTCATTCATCTGTCGCATCAGTTTAGCTACATAGAACAAGTTTTGGAGATGTTAACACTGTTTTGGAACTGGTCTATTCATAAGGAGGTTTTTTTTTTTTTGCTGTATAGTATGTTTAGTTTCAGAAAATGTAATTTATATTTGTGCTGAGTGATGGATTATAAACATATTCAGAAAGCAATTCTAATCTCTGAATGTGTTTCACTTAAAAAGAGTTTTGGGGGAGCTGAAGTCTCCTCACTGTTTCATATGAGAAAAATGTTGGATTTTCTACTGTATCTGTGGTGTGTGTTCCCTATGAACTGGTGTAGTTGTTATATGGAGAATGTAAATGTTTCTACCTTTAAGATAACAGCAGCCTAATGCTATTATATTGGATAAAGATTATGTTCCAATTGGAACACCAACAGGATAAAATTTCCTGCTTTAGTCAACTGTTAGGAAGACCTGCAAGATAACCTCTTCAATTAAAGTGTAAACCTCTGACTTCAAGGGTGAAAATTTACATTTCTTTCATAGTCTCTTCTACCTCTTTGCATAGTGGATGGGAAAACTAGTGCAGATTTGGCCAGTAAATAAATCAAATAGTGATAGATGTCCTTGTAGTATTTCAGGAATAGGAATGGGAATTCACGCCTGTTGTTTCATCCAGTTCATAATTGCTGGGCTTGATGGCTCACACAATGGAAACATTACTTTGCTGTACATTGTATGTGAGCATAGTGACAGCTTTTTTTTTTTTTTCTATTAGGTTTGCATACAGAAAAATTGAATTGTTAATTCAATATTATCTTTTTAATAAATTAAAGACTAAAACTGTTTAGGTAAGCAAATTAATAGTAGATTGATTTCAGTCAATTTTTACTATGAAACATCATCCATTTTCATATATATAAGCCTTGAAGGTTAATAAATATAAGCGGTTTGTTGGCTTCAGTTTTTGTGCTTTGATCCATAAAAACAGTGACTCACATCAGCCGGATGTGTTATTTCTCTTGTACCTTTGCAAAGTGCTGGGAGGGTCTTTTCTTCAATCCTGCTTTCCTGGATAAAGCTGCACATATTATAGTACATGCATTGTTTAGAATTTTGAGCTCTCAGTTTTGCCCTTGTATAATGCAAAGCTACAGATACATACCATTCCTTTTAAAACATCATAAATGGGTCCTTTTTAAAGCAAATGCCAAGATTGGCTTAATTATCGTTTGAATGGGGGAGCTTTCAGAGAAGAAGGCCTGTCGAAAAGATAATAGTCATCTTCATGCTGACCCTTATGTAAAAATTGTACTTTGATAATGATATTTCCTCCAGAAAGAAAGTTAAATAGAAAGTAATGCCATAGTCCTCTGGGGTGAGTACTGAATGTTAATTTATTACTCATTCTATCAAATGACTCCTCTGCCTCATTTGACCCCAAGACAGAGGCCCGTGAGTCCTAGAGATTACAGGCCTCAGATTAGACCATACCTGTGAGTGAGGGGAATTGCTCTCTACATATATCTGCCACTTTTTCCTTCTTTTCTTCCTTCTAAAATGGGAAGAACTCCCACTTGTGAAAATGCACAGCCAACTCCCTGCTTTTTTCCTCTTTTTCTCTCTTCCTTTAATTGTTTTCTCTTTTTCCTGATTTTTTAAAATTGGAGAATAATTGCTTTGCAATATTGTGTTGGCCTCTGCCATCCATCAGCATGGATCAGCCACAGGTATGCATATGTCCCCTCCCTCGGGAACCCCACACCTCTAGGTTGTCACCAGAGTACTGGGTTGAGCTCCCTGTGTCACACAGCGCATTCCCACCTGCTGTCTATTTTATATATGATAATGTATATGTGTGCATGCCATCCTCTCAGTTAGTCCCACCCTCTCCTTCCCCCGGGGTGTCTACAAGTCTGTTCTCTATGTCCACGTCTCCATTTTCTGTATTGTGAGAGTAGAAAGCTGGGCCTTTGAAGAGGTGCAGCAGGCTTTCTTGCTGTCTCTAAATTCACTGTCTTCATTCCACACTTCTGCAAATTTGGAGTGACTGTTCTACCAAAAAGCTTAGTATTAAACAGTGAGAACAACTGTGTATTTCTTCAGTACTTATCCCCAGCACATTACAGTGTTTCCCGAATAGCAGGCTTATAGAACTAATAAAATGATTAAGGTCATAAAGCCACACCATACCTTTTCCACAGATCTTCCTCTTTCCCCATCACCAAGAAAACTTGAAAAACATTGGTCTCTGTGAATGTACATACTTAAAGATAGAAGATACTTCTTTTGGATGAACTCCTTTCCCCCTTCTCTTTGGTCTTGAAGGCTTACCAAATTGACTTTCTTTTAACCTGACTTCCAATTGCTTTTAAATATTGAAGTGGATAGAAAGAGATGTTAGAATGTGATTTTGCCCATCTTTAGGGAAGGCATTGGACCCTAAAATATTTTAGGATGACTTTGATTGTAAATTCTAAGATATATTATGATAACAACTTTAACATTGTTTAAGTTGATTAATAATATTTATATGAGTCTGATATTTTTTATTGATACAGTTGAAACTGTTCATTTTCACATTACTAGTATTCAATTAAAGAACATAAAATTTAATGTACTTTTAATTCACTTTTTAAAATTACTTTTTGTGTATGTATTTATATCTTCTGAGGAACTTTCTGTATAAATCTTTAGTTCCTATTAATTGGAACACAGTAGATACAGAAATTTTCTTCACAAATTGTGTTATATTCCAAAATGTTCATAATTTTGAAAGGTAGTTGTAAAAAATGAAATTGGACAAATTTCCTTATTATCATAAACACCGTATTAACTTGAAATTTTGCCTCTGTGATATCTGAAACAACCCTTGTTTTTCTGCTTGAGTCAGTGACCTTTTCAGTCTTGTTATAACTGTCCATGGTGCTGAAAGCATACTGTCTTAATAGACTTAGTCACAAAATGATGACAGTATGAGAAATTTCCAGACTAATGTCCCAGTTTTCAGTGAAGAATTATAGAGAAGTAAACTCATTAACCTAATTTGATGTAGTTTGTAATGGCTGATCAAGACTAGAATTCATGTATTTTTTTCTTTTATGCCAGGCTGGCAAACCTGGCTTCAAACCTGAGGACCCTTAGTAGCTTGTCAGGCTCCTCTGTCCATGGAATTCTCCAGGCAGGAATACTGGACTGGGTAACCATTCCCTTCCAGAGGGGATTTTCCCAACCCCGGGATCAAACCCAAGTTTCCTGTTTTGCAGGAAGATTCTTTACCATCTGAGCCACCAAGGAAGCCCTTAATAAAGTTAAATGCACAAAACTCTAGGGTTCAATTTGAAAAAGCAGTTCCTGCATTATGAGTCTTTGTAAACCCTTTGGACACTGTAAAGTATGTGGAGATGTTTTTTCTTTGTTGGGTACAGTGATGAGATTTCATTAGCTTGTAACAGCTCTACTGGTGAGGGCTCCGAAACCTTTGGGAAAAAGCAGTTTTAAAAAATTCGGAGTCGTTCCTCACATTTGTATCTTTTGAAAGCCTTAAAATGCAGACTGACTTGTGAGTACTTTCCAAATATGAACAGCTACCCATTATTTTAAGATTTACTATTAAAATTTAGTGTCTACTCATGATTTTAAAAGTATTTGGAAAAGGTAACAAAATACAGAATAATAAATCTTGAGATTTTTGGGTAAAAATTCTGAGATAAAGTATAAGCCAACACTTATAAATAATGCTTAGAAGAATTTTCTCTGGTGAAGATTTTCTTTTCCTTCCTAATAGTTTAAGAAGCTACCTACTTAGTTTGTTCTTGCACTTTGGATTGATAATTTTATTTTTCTCATTATTTTTGTCTTGGTTTGACTATCTTATAGGAACATTTGAAATCTATTTTGGTTCCTTCTTTGAAAGATTATTAAGATTACTTGTATTTTACTTAGAATATGGGGATATTTTTAGAAAAGTTCAGACATTTTGTCTTCCGAATATATGTATAGGAAAAATACAAAAACCATCCTTTAAGTTAAATCTATGTATTCAGAAAACTAAGATCATGGCATCCGGTCCTATCACTTCATGGCAAATAGATGGAAACAGTGGCGGCTGAGTTTATTTTTCTGTGCTCCAAAATGACTGCAGATGGTGATTGAGCCATGAAATTACAAGACACTTACTCCTTGGGAAGAAAGTTATGACCAACCTAGATAGCATATTAAAAAGCAGAGACATTACTTTGCCAACAAAGGTCCGTCTAGTCAAGGCTATGGTTTTTCCAGTAGTCATGTATGGATGTGAGAGTTGGACTGTAAAGAAAGCTGAGCGCCAAAGAATTGATGCTTTTGAAGTGTGGTGTTGGAGAAGACTCTTGAGAGTCCCTTGGACTGCAAGGAGATCCAACCAGTCCATTCTAAAGGAGATCAGTCCTGGGTGTTCATTGGAAGGACTGATGTTGAAGCTGAAAGTCCAATACTTTGGTCACCTGATGCAGAGAGCTGACTCATTGGAAAAGACCCTGATGCTGGGAAAGATTGAGGGCAGGAGGATAAGGGGATGACAGAGGATGAGATGGTTGGATGGCATCACCAACTCAATGGACATGGGTTTGGGTGGACTCCAGGAGTTGGTGATGGACAGGGAGGCCTGGTATGTTGTGATTCATGGAGTCGCAAAGAGTCGGACACGACTGAGCGACTGAACTGAACTGAGAGTTATTATAAAATATTCGTTATATTCTTGTGCAGTATATCTGCGTAGCTTATTTTAAACATAATAGTTTGTGCCTCTTAATCCTCTGCCCTTAAATGCCCCTCCCATCTTCTCTCTCCCCATTGGTAGATCTGCTCTAAAAATAGTCTATTAAAAAAGATAGAAATGGAAAGAGGCAAGCATGAGTCCATTGTTCATGCTGTATAAATGTATTTCTGAACTCTTTACTGTGTTTTGTTGATTTATTTGTATATGTTTGTGCCAACACCAGACTATCTCGAATACAGTTGCTTTATGATAAGTCTTAAAATTAAGTCCTCTCATTTGCCTATTCTTTCTCAAAGTTGTTTTGGCTCTTCCAAGTTCCTTGAATTGCCATATAAATTTTAGGGCTAACTTACCAATTTTTACAAAAAAAGTGTTCTGGAATATTTTGAGGGGATCTATAGATCAATTTAAGGATAATGACCTTACAGCAATACTATATATTCTAACCTATAAGCATGATGTATCTCTTCATTCATTTAGGTCTTTAAACATTCTTGTTGGCAGCGTTTTATAGTTTCCAGTGTATAGGTTTTGCATCATTTGCATCTTTGTATTATACATATTTTGTCAGATTCATCTCTAGGTATTTTGTATTTTTAATGCTGTTATAAATTTCATGTTTTGTTGAATTTTAATTTAAATTAAGATTTAATTAAATCTAATTTAAAATTAGAATTTTAATTTCTAATTACTCATTGATTATATAGAGATACAATTGGTTTTTGTGTATTGATCCTGCAAAATTGCAAGCCTCACTTCTTAGTTCTAGTTGCTTTTATGTAGATTCCATTATACTTTCTGTTAATACAAAGGCAATCATATTGATGTATTTTTCTATGATTACTTTGAAGATGTTGCTCCATGTTTTTTCCTGTACCCTGTTTCCAATGAGAAGTCTGCTGTCATCCTCATATTTGCTCTTGTGTATATAATGTGTTTTTTTCTCCTGACTGCCTTAAGATTTTTTTCTTTTTATCACAGATTTGAGTAATTTTTATTACATGGTGCTTTCGTGTCATTTTCTCAGGTTTCTTGTGCTTAAGAAGAGCTTCTTTATTTTAATTAAATTTGAAATATATTCATCAGTTTTTCATTAAACTTTTTTCACTCCTTGTCTCCTCTTCTTTGGGACTCTAGCACACACCTGCTAGATCTATTAAAGTCCCACCATCACTCAGTCTCGAGTTTTAAAATGCTTTTTTCTCCATATTTCATTTTAGAAAGTTTCTGAATATGCCTTCAATGTAACATTTTCTTCTATAATATCTAACCTGACACTTATCCCTTCCAGTGTATTTTTCCTTCTAGACATCGTGTTTTCATCTCTAACAGTTTGATTTGAATTTTTTATATGTCTTCCATGTCTCTATTAAGTTTTTGCAGGTGTGAAATATAGTTATCACAGCTCTCATAATGTCCTTGTCTTTTATTATTTTTTT
>SJXQ01003911.1:27343-93630 GCA_006408695.1 Aepyceros melampus | reverse complement strand
ATATCATGTAAGAAATGAATTGCCAGTCTAGGTTTGATGCAAGATACACGATGCTTGGGGCTGGTGCACTGGGATGACTCAGAGAGATGGTATGGGGAGGAAGGTGGGAGGGGGGTTCAGGATTGGGAACTCATGTACACCTGTGGCGGATTCATGTTGACGTATGACAAAACCAATACAGTATTGTAAAGTAAAATAAAGTAAAATTTAAAAATAAATAAAATGTGGAGAGTTCAAGAGACCCGGTCCATTGAATTTCATAAGCAAACATCAGACATACTGAGCCCTTGATCTAACTTCTCTCCAAACTTCCCACTTCTAAATGAAATCACTCAGAATCTACCCCAAAATTACATTCTTCCAACACTCTTCCCTATTTCTTCAGGACATCTGTTTTTCATACTTAAGGAATTAGTCTCCATTACTAGTGTGGCCACTTGATTTTTATCTCTCTGATATGGAAATCCAATTAAGATTTTTTTTTTTGCTGTACTCTTTGGTAAAGATTTAATTATATCTCATTATTTCCATGAACCTAAATAAACATCTTCCTACTGGCACTGAAAATTGAATCTGATTGTTACTTTCTTTCATTTTTTAAAGGATTAACATATCCAAAGTAATTGAATTTTGCCTGCACCTGCCAAACAGCACAAATAATCAACCTTCAAGAGAGGTCAAGTGAATTGACCACTGCCTAGTAATGTCAAGGAAATAGGTATATCAATCATTTTCTAGTCTTTATGTGGGAAAGGGGTGAAACTGAAGTGATAGAGCATTTATGAATATAATAACAGGAGGAAAGATTTGGAAAGGTTGAACACAATTCATGATTTTTAATAACACCAACTTTCAGGGTTTTTTTCACCTATAAAAGCATCGCATAGATAGTTTAGTTAAGTCTATCCATTTTCTACTTCAGGTCACATGCAATGAGTCCTTCGTCCACATACACAGTGAAAATATTAGTCATTCAGCCATGTCCAATTGTATGCAACTTCGTGGATTGTAGCCCACCAGGCTGCTCTGTCCATGGAATTCTGCAGGCAAGAATACTGGAGTGGGTTGCTATTTTGTCCTTCAGGGGATCTTTCTGCCCCAGGAATCGAACCCACGTCTCCTGCATTGCAGGCGGGTTCTTAATCTTCTGAGCCACAATGGAAGCCCCTACATATACAGTGGAGGTTTGCTTTATTCTGGTAGCCAGAGCTTCAGTAGATTTGGTTTATTATTATTATTATTCAGAATATTCAGTTTATTCTGCCTTATAGTGGGGCTACCTTCAGTGCCAGGCAGGTGATATAAATGAATGAAACAGAACTGGTGACAGTTTCTAGGTATTACTGGTGACTGTGAGTTTATGTTGAACAGTAAAAAGGACCTTTCCAGTGCCATACTTACATGTCCACTGAAACTCTATCCCAGCTTAATTTCTCCAACTGTCCACTTCTGCTCACTTCCCTTCCCTTTCCTCCTAGAAGTACTAATCCCAAATACACTTCTTGATAAATATCCTTTTCGCTAACTTTCATACCTAGGTCTGCTTCCTAGGAAACTCAAACAGTCCCCAAACACAATTTGTAATTCACAATAGTTGATTTGAGACCTGGAAAGACTGACTGAAATGTAGTTTTCATCTTTAGGTGTATAGTAAGTAGAAGCTTAATCATAATCTGAGAAAACTTATGGAAATGAATCTGTAGAGAGGACTGTGAATTTTATCTAAAGTACATTTATTCTTTTCTAAGGATTTTATGTCACTTATACACAGACACGTGCGTTTTTTATCTTGATAAATATCCTTTTCGCTAACTTTCATACCTAGGTCTGCTTCCTAGGAAACTCAAACAGTCCCCAAACACAATTTGTAATTCACAATAGTTGATTTGAGACCTGGAAAGACTGACTGAAATGTAGTTTTCATCTTTAGGTGTATAGTAAGTAGAAGCTTAATCATAATCTGAGAAAACTTATGGAAATGAATCTGTAGAGAGGACTGTGAATTTTATCTAAAGTACATTTATTCTTTTCTAAGGATTTTATGTCACTTATACACAGACACGTGCGTTTTTTTAAAAAAATGAATAACACAAAAGAATGTGATCAAAATGAGTTGCCCATTATTTAGTCTTTGTCAATCTCATTCAAAACCAATTTTTACAAATGGGGATACATTCTTATTGAACACATTTGTATAACATCTATGTCTTTATTCACAAACCCAGTTTTAGTTGTACATTTTTTTCTGAAGTTTATTCAAATATTATTGTTTTGCCTTCAGGCAATGTTGATACATTCCTCCAATACCTGGTAAATATATTATTTGACAGATTTGTTAATATATATTTTATATTTATTGTTGAGAATTGTGAATACATTTTTCAGATTAGATTTTATGAAGAAATATTGCTAAGTGAATAAAAAATCTATCAGTGTTCTAAGCCAGTCAACTTCACTGCTAACAATAATATTCAGGTGATTTTTGGGATTTTCTAGACATGTAATCATGGCGGCTAATAGCCCCCAGCCTTAGGTATGTCCCCAGACTCATTCCTCAGTTACCCACAGTGGTAACTGCATTATTAACCCAGACTTATGGGTTTTTCTTTCATTCCTGCCTTGCTTTCTCATTTCCTCATGTGTACTTCCCAGAATCCCCAACCCCACCCCCCAGGTGAATTACTTGCACTCACATTTATGTTTCAATATCTATTCTGGGTACAACTGAAACAAAGAAAACAGATGTTCAGCAAGTTTGTTTTTGATTGATATTAAACCAGTGGTGGTGGTTACTTCTCAAAAAAAGAGAGCTAAACTGGGATGTCTGGAAGTGAAGAGAACTAGTTTTAGCATTTGTATTCACCTCCTTTCTGTCATATCGGTTTCTGTGTTAATACAGCATATGTATCCATGGTGTCCTATAAGTAAGTTCCATTTATGAATCAAATTTGAACTTCACACAAGTGTGTTTTATCAGGTGACACACTGTTTGCCACATAAACAAATGTGGTTTTCCTCAGGGGTAACCATGATCCCTTTGTTTGGAATGTTTCTCCCACTTTGCACTACCAGGCAAATGAGTAATAATTTTTAAAGTTCCATTACCTACCCGTAAGTCATCCAAAAGCCTTCATTTGCTCGATAAACATGTGTCACTAATGTGCTCTATACCAGTAACAAAATTAAATTTTATAGTTGATGCCTCCAGGGTGTCTGCATTGCCATAGTGGAATGATAGAAAGTAACTGTAGTACAGCAGAGAGTGCAAAATTCAGAGCACAATGCAGGGACAAATTGTATTTGTACAGGGTAGTTAATCATTGGGAGCAAGCATTCAGGGAAACCTGGGGGTATTGACAGAGAAATAGTAGTTTGCAAAAATAACCACAAAGATGAAACATCCCAGGAAGATGAAACAGCTTCAGCAAAGGCTTGTAAGCTCTATTTTCCACCTCTTCCTCAGCTGTCCTAAAACAGCTTAACTTCTGTTTAAAACTTAACAGTTTTTTTTTTTGGTCCTCTTAATGTTTCTATGCTTCCTTAGACTATTGCTTAAAGAAGGAGTAAGAATACACACTATATTATATGCTGTGTTAAGATTTAAAACAAATATAAGATATTCAGCACAATGCTCAGTGAACTCAGCACAATGCCTGGTAAATTTAGCATAATCCACAGTAAAATACTCTACAAATTATAAATATCATTATTCCTCACCTTTTATTGAAGATGTATTAAACTTAGCCACATACTATATATGTTGATTTTAGTTTTTCATTTAAAAATAGCATAGGAAGCTCAGTCAGGTGCTCTCTGACAACCTAGGGGGTGAGATGGGATTGGTGTTTGAAGGCAGCTCAGATGGAGAGGACATATATATACTTATGGCTGAATCACATTGTTGTACTGCAGAAACCTACTCAATCTTGTAAAGGAATTATCCTCCATTTAAAAAATAAAGAATTAAATAACTGTCATTCTTTTGAAAATGAAAGTTGCTCAGTCAAGTCCAGCTCTTTGCGACCCAATGGGCGATACAGTCCATGAAATTCTCCAGGTCAGAATACTGGAATGAGGGGCCTTTCCCTTCTCCAGGGGATCTTCCCAACCCAGAGTTCGAACCCAGGTCCCACATTGCAGGCGGATCTTTTCCCAGCTGAGCTATCAAGGAAGACCTTAGTTTAACTATTGCCAAACTCTTTCTTATGCATATGTATCATACAACCATCTACAGGAAAAAGATGAGGAGTTATATGTCAAATTCTCTTATACCCAACAGAATTCTTGGATCCATATTTTTGAAGGCTTAATAATGCCAAACATGTTTGCAATTAATGAATGCTTTTGTAATGAAATACCTGTGTACATGTCTGACAACTAAAAGATAAATCAAAACAACCCATTCTAGTTGCTTAGCCTGGGAGACATACAACAAAAATGTGTTTCTTCTGTTTAAAAGCTATGAGTATTGTTAAGTGTTTGAGACAGTGGTGTGAAATCAGACACAGAATTTGAAAATTCCTTGAGTCTACCTATCTTCCTGACCATCCAAGACAGCCACTTAGGATCGCATTCATCCATATCATTTGTGGGACATCCTCCCCAAACATCTTTCTTTCTAATTCCTTTCCAGTGTTTCACCTGACCAGCACTTGTTCCCCTCACCCTTAACAAAATATACATGAGCTGTATAAGAAACTTTTCTCTCTGAAGTTCAGAGAGCAGTGATAGAAGAGAATATCACATTCAAAAAAAAAGATGCTAGAGTCAGATGATAAAAGCTTTGTAAGACATTGGACCAAGTACAAAAGGTGATACCCAAAGGTAGAACTGGGATAGGGTTTTCAATTGGACACACAGGCACTTACCAAGAAAAGGAAAGGTATTGTTTTCTCCATTTTGGACTACTGCATGAGAAACACATAATTATTTAATTACATGTCAATTTTCCTAGGGGGTTAAACAATAACAAGGAAATAATGATGTAATGGTAGCAGCTCTTCAGCAACGTATAAAGGGACTGTGGGCCGAGAAGACTCTCAGACTCAAGAAACTCACTTTCCTGGAAACTCACCCAGAACCTCCACCCTCTGACACCATGGTCAGCTCCTGTTGTGGTTCTGTCTGCTCTGACCAGAGCTGTGGTCATAGTCTCTGCCAGGAGACCTGCTGCCGGCCCAGCTGCTGCCAGACCACCTGCTGCAGGACCACCTGCTACCGCCCCAGCTGTGGTGTGTCCAGCTGCTGCCGCCCCATCTGCTGCCAGCCCACCTGCTCTCGCCCCACCTGCTGCATCTCTAGCTGCTACCGCCCCTCCTGCTGTGGGTCCAGCTGTGGTTCCAGCTGCTGCAGGCCTACCTGCTGCATCTCCAGCTGCTGCAGGCCCCAGTGCTGCCAGCCTGTGTGCTGCCAGCCCACCTGCCCTCGCCCCACCTGCTGCATCTCTAGCTGCTACCGCCCCTCCTGCTGTGGGTCCAGCTGTGGTTCCAGCTGCTGCAGGCCTACTTGCTGCATCTCCAGCTGCTGCAGGCCCCAGTGCTGCCAGCCGTGTGCTGCCAGCCCACCTGCCCCAGCATCTCCAGCTGCTGCCACCCCTCTTGCTGCGTCTCCAGCTGCTGCCGCCCCTCTTGCTGTGGCTCCAGCTGCTGCCGCCAGAGCTGCTGCCTGCGCCCCGTGTGTGGCCGGGTCTCCTGCCACACCACTTGCTATCGCCCCACCTGTGTCATCTCCACCTGCCCCCGCCCCGTGTGCTGTCCCTCCTCTTGCTGCTGAATCTCTGCTTTGAACACACTGCTTCCTCATTTCCTCCCTCCCCATGGTTGCAGAGCTTCTTTTTTAAATGTAGGGGGTTCTAGAGAACTGGTCACTTGAATTTCATAAGCAAACATCAGGCATACTGAGCCCACATTTAACTTCTCTCCAAACTCCTTCCCTTCTAAATGAGGTCACTCAGAATGTTCAAGGAAATTACATTCTCCCAACACTCTTCCCTATTTTTTCAGGACATATGTTTTTCATGCTTTAGGAATTGTCTCCATCACTTGTGGGGCCACCGATTTTTATCTCTCTGACATGGAAATCCAATTAAGATTTTTTTTGAGTACTCTTTGTTAAAGGTTTTCTTATGTCTTGTTATTTCCAAGAACCTAAATAAACGTCCTCCTAGTGACACTGAAAATTGAATTCGATTGTTACTCTCTTTCTTTTTTTTAAGTATTTACATTTCATTCCAAAGTAATTGTATTTTGCCTGTACTGCCAAACAGCACAAATTAATCAACCTTCAAGAGAGGTCAAATAACACTGATCACTATTAGTTATGTTTAGAAAATAGATAAAAAATCATTTTCTAGTCTTTATGGGGCAAAAGGGTGAAACTGTAGTGATAAAGCATCTATGAGTATAGTAACAGGAGGAAAGTTTTGGAAAGATTGAATACAATTCATGATTTTTAACAACAGTATTTTTCAGGGTTTTTTTCACCCATAAAAGCAGTGGATAGATAGTTTAGTAAAGTCTATATATTTTCTGCTTTGGGTCACATGCCATGAGTCCGTCCACATACACAGTAAAATGTTAGTCACTCAGCTGGGTCTAACTCTATGCGACCCCATGGATTGTAGCCCAGCGGGCTCCTCTGTCCACAGAATTCTGCAGACAAGAATACTGGAATGGGTTGCCATTCCATTTTCCAAGGGATCTTTCTGCTCCAGGGGTCGAACCTAGGTCTCCTGCATTGCTGACAGATTCTTTATCTTCTGAGCCACAATGGAAGCCCCTACATATACAGTGGAGTTCTGCTTTATTTTTGTAGCCAGAGCTTCAATAGACTTGATTTATTATTATTATTCAGAATATTCCGTTTATTCTGACTTATAGAGGGGCTACTTTCAGTGCCAAGCAGGTGATATAAATGATTGAAACAGACTTGATTGAATGTGTGATTTTATGTCCAAGAGAAAAACGGGACGTTTCCAGTGCCATGCTTAGATGTCCACTGAAACTTTTTCCTAGATTGATTTCTCCAACTGTCCACTTCTGCTCACTTCCCTTCTCTTTCCTTCTAGAACTGCTAATCTCATGAGCACTTCTCAATAAACATCCTGTGTGCATATTTCAATCTCTGGGTCTGCTTCCTAGGGAACTCAAACAGTCCCCCAAAGCAATTGGTATTTCACAATAATTAATCTGAGAGCTGGAAAGACTGCCTGAAATTTAGTTTTCATTTTTTAGTATATAATATGTATGAGCTTAAACATAAACATAGAAAGCTTATGAAACTGAATCTGTAGAGAGAACTGTGAATTTTATCTAAATTACATATATTCTTTTCTAAAGGTTTTATGTCACTTATACATAAACACATGCCTTTTTTAAAAATTTAAATAATGCAGAGGAATGTGATCAAAATTTAGTTTCCTATCATTAGGCTTTGGCAATCCCATTCAAAACCTAGGTTTAAAATGTAGATACAGTCCTATTGAATGCATTTGTATGACATTTATGTCTTTATTCACTAACCCAGCTTTAGCTATACATTTTTTTGTTCTGATGTTTACTCAAATATTATTTTTTGGGCTTCAGGAAATGTTATACATTCCTCCAATACAAGGTAAGTATATTATTTTACAGATTTGTTTACATATTTTTATATTTATTGCTCAGATCTGTAAATTCATTTTCCCATTACATTGTATGAGAAAATCCTGCTAAATGCATAGGAAATCCATCAGATTTCTATATCAGCCAACTTCACTGTTGACAGTAATATTCAGTTGACTCTGTGGGATTTTCTAGACATACAATCATGGCGGCTAATAGCCCCCAGCCTCAGGTATGTCACCAGATTCATTCCCCAATTACCCACAGTGCAACCACATTATTATAGACATATCGGTTTTTCTTTCATTCCTGCCTTGCTTTCCCACTTCCTCAGGTGTCCTTCCCAGAATCGCTCCCCAAAGCAAACTACTGGTACTCACATCTTTGTCTCAATATATACTTTTAAACCAGGGATGGTGGCTAATTCTCACAAAAGAGAGCTAAATTGGGATGTCTGGAAGTGAAGAAAATCAGTGCCAACATATATATTCACCTCCTTTCTATCATATCTGTTTCTGTATTAATACAGTATATGTATCCATGGTGTCCTATAAGTAAGTTCGATTCTGTGCATCAAATTTGACCTTCCACAAATGTGTTTTATCAGGTGACATGTTGCTTGCCCGTTAAACAAATGTGGTTTTCCTCAAATGTAACCATGATCCCTTTGTTTGGAATGTTTCTCCCACTTTTCTCCACCAGGCAAACCAGACATATTTTTTAAAGGACCATTCAGTTTCAGTTCAGTCGCTCAGTCGTGTCTGACTCTTTGCAACACCATGAATCGCAGCACGCCAGGCCTCCCTGTCCGTCACCAACTCCCAGAGTTCACTCAGACTCACGTCCATTGAGTCCGTGATGCCATCCAGCCATCTCATCCTCTGTCGCCCCCTTCTCCTCCTGCCCCCAGTCCCTCCCAGCATCAGAGTCTTTTCCAATGAGTCAACTCTTCACATGAGGTGGCCAAAGTACTGGATTTCAGCTTCAGCATAATTTCTTCCAAAGAAATCCCAGTCCAGTTCTAACTGTTGCTTCCTGACCTGCATACAGATTTCTCAAGAGGCAGGTCAGATGGTCTGGTATTCCCATCTCTTTCAGAATTTTCCACAATTGATTGTGATCACACAGTCAAAGGCTTTGGCATAGTCAATAAAGCAGAAATAGATGTTTTTCTGTAACTCTCTTGCTTTTTCCATGATGCAGAAGATGTTGGCAATTTGATCTCTGGTTCCTCTGCCTTTTCTAAAACCAGCTTGAACATCAGGAAGTTCACGGTTCACGTATTGCTGAAGCCTGGCTTGGAGAATTTTGAGCATTACTTTACTAGCATGTGAGATGAGTGCAATTGTGCGGTAGTTTGAGCATCCCTTAATTTATCTAAAAGCCTTCATTCACTCGACAAACATTTGTCACTAATGTGCTCTGTCCCAGAAACAAAATTAAATTTTATAATTCATGCCCTCAGGGTGTCTGCATTGCAGAGAGTGCAAAATTCGGAGCACAAAGCAGTGACAAATTATATTTGAACAGGGTAGTTAATCATTCGGAGGAAGCATACAGGGGAATCCTGGGTTTTGAGAGAGGAATAGGAGTTTGCAGAGATAACGACAAAGATGAAACATGGAATGAAGCAGCTTCAGCAAAGGCTTGCAAGCTTTATTTTTCACGCCTTCCTCAGCTGTCCTAAAACAGCTTAACTTCTGTTTAATGTTACAGAAGTGGTTTTTTTTTTTTTTAACATTTCTATGCTTCTTTGGCCTATTGCTTAAAGAAGTAGTAAGAAAACACACTATATTATATGCTGCGTTAAAGAGTCAAAACAAATATAAGATATTCAGCACAATGCTCAGTGAACTCAGCACAGTGTCTAGTGAGTTTAGCATAATGAATAGTAAATATTTCTCGAATGATAAATATTATTATTCCTCACTTTTATTGAAGATGTGTGGGACTTTTCCACATACTATATATGTTGATTTTAGTTTTTCAGTTAAAAATAACATAGGAAGCTCAGTCCTATGCTGTATCACAACCTAGAGGGGTGGGATGGGATTGGGGTGTGAGGGCGGATCAGAGGAAGGGGACATATATATACTTATGACTGAATCACATTGTTGTACTGCAGAAAGCTATACAACCTTGTAAGGAATTATCCTCCAATTAAAAAATAAAGAGTTAAAAAAATAACTGTCATTCTTTTGAAAATGAAAGTCGCTCAGTCATGTGCAGCTCTTTGTGACCCCATGGACTATAAAGTGCATGGAATGATCCTGGTTAGAATACAAGCATGGGTAATTGTTCGCTTCTCCAGGGGACCAGGGATCGAATCCAGGTCTCCCACATTGCAGGCCCTTCTTTTAACTAATGCCAAAGTCTTTTTTATGCATGTGTCTCATTCAAGCATACACAGGAAAAAATGAGGAGTTATCTGTCAAGTTCTCTTACTACCCAACAGGATGTCTTGGATCCATATTATTGAAGACTTAATAATTCCAAACATGTTTATATATAATGAATGCTTTTGTAATGGAATATCCTGTGTACAAGTCTGACAACTAAAAGATAAAATATCCCATTCTGGTTGCCTAGCCTGGGAGACTAGCCTGGGGAAAATGTGTTTCTTCTATTTAAAAGCTGTGAGTACTGTTAGCAGAGCTTGAGACAGTGGAATGAAATCAGACATAGAATCTGAAACTTCCTTGTAGTGTAACTATCTTTCTCACCATCCAAGATGCCCACATAGGATCACATTCATCCATATAATATGTGGGACACCCTCTCTCCAAACATCTTTCTAATTCCTTTTCATGTTTAACCTCACCAGCGCTTATTCCCCTCACCCTTGACAACAAAATATACATGAGTCATATAAGAAACTTTTTCTCTCTGAATTTCAGACAGCAGTGATAGAAGAGAATATCATATTCAAAAAATAAGTGTTAGAGTCAATGACTAATGCTTTGCAAGCATTGAACCAACCAGGAGTAAAGGTGACACCCACTAGGGAAGAACTAGGACAGGGCTTTCAATTGGATACACAAGTGCTTACCAGGAAAAGGAATGGTATTCTTTTCTCCATTCTCGAATACTGAATGAAAAACACACAATTATGTAATTAAATGATAAATTTTCCTAAGAGGGTAAACAATAACAAGGAAACAATGATTCATGATAGCAGCTTTTCTGCGGGGTATAAAGGGGGCTGTGGGCCAAGGAGACACTCAGACTCAAGAAACTCACTTTCCTAGAATCTCACCCAGAACCTCCACCCTCTGACACCATGGTCAGCTCCTGTTGTGGCTCCGTCTGCTCTGACCAGAGCTGTGGCCGTAGTCTCTGCCAGGAGACCTGCTGCCGCCCCAGCTGCTGCCAGACCACCTGCTGCAGGACCACCTGCTACCGCCCCAGCTGTGGTGTGTCCAGCTGCTGCCGCCCCATCTGCTGCCAGCCCACCTGCCCTCGCCCCACCTGCTGCATCTCTAGCTGCTACCGCCCCTCCTGCTGTGTTTCCAGCTGTGGTTCCAGCTGCTGCAGGCCTACTTGCTGCATCTCCAGCTGCTGCAGGCCCCAGTGCTGCCAGCCTGTGTGCTGCCAGCCTACCTGCTCTCGCCCCACCTGCTGCATCTCTAGCTGCTACCGCCCCTCCTGCTGTGGGTCCAGCTGCTGCAGGCCCCGGTGTTGCCAGTCTGTGTGCTGCCAGCCCACCTGCTCCCGCGTCTCCAGCTGCTGCCGCCCCTCTTGCTGTGGCTCCAGCTGCTGCCGCCAGAGCTGCTGCCTGCGCCCCGTGTGTGGCCGGGTCTCCTGCCACACCACTTGCTATCGCCCCACCTGTGTCATCTCCACCTGCCCCCGCCCCGTGTGCTGTCCCTCCTCTTGCTGCTGAATCTCTGCTTTGAACATACTGCTTCCTCATTTCCTCCCTCTCCACAGCTGCAGAGCTTATTTTTAAAATGTGGGGGGTTCAAGAGAACTGGTCCCTTGAATTGATAAGCAAACACCAGACATACTGAGCCCACGTTCTATCTTCTCTCCAAAGTCCCTCCCATACAAATGAGATCACTCAGAATCTCCCAGGAAACTACAATTTCTAAACATTCCTCCCTTTTTCTTCAGGACATCTCTTAATCATGCTTAAGGAATTTGTCTCCATCACTTGTGGGTCCACCGATTTTTATCTCTGATATGGAAACTTCTTTTTAAAACATGGAGGGTTCAAAAGAACTCGTCCTTGAATTTCACTAACAAACACCAGACATACCGAGCCCATGTTCTAACTTTGGTCCAAACTCCTTTCCTTTCTAACTGAGATCACTCAGAATCTCGTAGAAAATTACAGTCTCCCAACACTCCTCCTTTTTTCTTCAGCACATCTATTTTTCATACTTAAGGAATTTGTCTCCATCACTTTTGGGGCCACTGATTTTTATCTCTCTAACATGAAACTCCGATGAAGATTTTTTTGAGTACTCTTTGTTAAAGATTTTCTTATGTCTTCTTATCTCCATGAACCAAAATAAACCTCATCCTACTGAGAACTGAATCTGATTGTCACTCTTTCTTTTTTGTAAGGATTTATATTTTGAACCAAAGTAATTGTATTTTGCCTGCACCTTCCAAACAACACACATTAATCGACCTTCAAGAGAGGTCAAAGCCATTGATCACTTCTTAGCTATGTCTAGAAAATAGATAAATTAATCATTTTCTAGTCTTTATGGGGGAAAGGGGTGAAACTGAAGTGATAGGGCATCTATTAACAGAGTTACAGGAGAAAAGATTTGGAGATTGAACACAATTCATGATTTTTAACAGCACCACCTTTCAGGGTTTTTTCACCTATAAAAGCATCGCATAGATAGTTTAGTAAAGTCTATGCATTTTCGAACCAAACAACACACATTAATCGACCTTCAAGAGAGTCAAAGACATTGATCACTTCTTAGCTATGTCTAGAAAATAGATAAATTAATCATTTTCTAGTCTTTATGGGGGAAAGGGGTGAAACTGAAGTGATAGGGCATCTATGAACAGAGTTACAGGAGAAAAGATTTGGAGGTTGAACACAATTCATGATTTTTAACAGCACCACCTTTCAGGGTTTTTTCACCTATAAAAGCATCGCATAGATAGTTTAGTAAAGTCTATGCATTTTCGACTTAGGGTCACATGCAATGAGTCCTTCATCTGCATACACAGTGAAAATGTTAGTCACTCAGCTATGTCCAACTCTATGCGACCCCAAAGATTGTAGCCCACCAGCTTGCTCTGTCCACGGAATTCTGCAGGCAAGAATACTGGAATGGGTTGCTATTCCATTCTCTGTGGATATTTCTGCCCCAAGGACCAAACCCTGGTCCCCTACATTGTGGGTAGATTCCTTATCTTCTGAGTCCCCATGGAAGGCCCTGCGTATTCACTGGAGTTCTGCTTTATTTTTGTAGCCAGAGCTTCAGTAGATTTGGTTTATTATTACTATTCAGAATATTCAGTTTATTCTTCCTTATGGAGAGGCTACTTGCAGTGCCAGGCAGGTGGTATAAAGCAATGAAACAGACCTGGTGAAAGTTCCTAGGTATTGCTGGTGACTATGATTTTATGTCCAAGACAAAGAAGGGACCTTTCCAGTGCCATGCTTAGATGTCCACTGAAACTCTATCCCAGCTTGATTTCTCCAGCTGTCCACTTCTGCTCATTTCCCTTCCCTTTCCTCCTAGAAGTGCTAATCCAAGAACACTTCTCAATAAACACCCTGTTTGCTATTTTTCATCTCTGGGTCTGCTTCCTAGGGAACTCATGCAGTCCCCAAAAGCAATTTGTAATTCACAACAGTTAATTTGAGAGCCGGATAGACTGACTGAAATGTAGTTTTCACTTTTTAGTGTATAATAAGTTGGAGCTTAAACATAAACTTGGAAAACTTATGGAACTGAATCTGTAGAGAGAACTCTGAATTTTATCTAAAGTACACATATTCTTTTCTAAGGATTTTATGTCACTTATACATCAATATCAGCTTTAGTAAAAAATTTAAATAACACAAAAGAATGTGTTCAGAAATGAATTTCCTATTATTGGTCTTTGCCAATCCCACTCAAAACCTATTTTCACAAACAGAGATACATTCTTATTGAATGCATTTGCATGACATTTATGTCTTTATTCATTAACCCAACAACTTGTGGAACTGAATCTGTAGAGAGAACTCTGAATTTTATCTAAAGTACACATATTCTTTTCTAAGGATTTTATGTCACTTATACATCAATATCAGCTTTAGTTAAAAAATTTAAATAACACAAAATAATGTGTTCAGAAATGAATTTCCTATTATTGGTCTTTGCCAATCCCACTCAAAACCTATTTTCACAAACAGAGATACATTCTTATTGAATGCATTTGCATGACATTTATGTCTTTATTCATTAACTCAACTTTAGTTGTACATTTTTTTGTTCTGATGTTTATTCAATATTATTTTGGGGCCTTCAGGAAATGTGAATACATTCCTCCAATACCAGATAAGTATATTATTTCACAGATTTGTTTACATACTTTTTATATTTATTGCACAGATCTGTGAATTCATTTTTCCCCACTACATTTTATGAAGAAATCTTGCTAAATGGAAATCCATCAGTTTTCTATATCAGCCAAATTCACTGTTAACAATAATATTCAGTTGATTCTGTGGGATTTCCTGATGTACAATCATGGCAACTAAGAGCTCCAGCCTCAGGATGTCCCCAGATTCATTCCCCAGTTACCCACAGTGGTAACCGCATCATTAAGTCAGACGTTTAGGTTTTTCTTTCCTTCCTGCCTTCGTTTCCACTTCCTTGTCTGTCCTTCCCAGAATCGCTCTGCAAACTGAACTACTTGCACTCACATCTTTGTCTCAATATCAACTTTGGGTGAAATTCAAACAAAGACAATAGATGTTCAGCAAATATTTTTAGCTGATTGATATTAAACCAGTGATGGTGGTTAATTCTCACAAAAAAGATCTAAATTGTGATATCTGGAAGTGTGGAGAAGTGTCAACACTTATGTTCACCTTTTTTCTATCATATCTGTTTCCTTGTTACTATACCACATGTATCCATGGTGTCCTATAAGTAAGTTCCATTCTATGAATCAAGTTTGAACTTCCACAAATGTGTTTTATCAAGTGACACGTTCTTTTCACATAAACAAATGTGCTTTTCCTCAAGTGTAACCATGATCCCTTTGGAATATTTCTCCCACTTTTCTCCACCAGGCAAACATACATATTTTTTAAAGGAACATGACATAACCTTAAGTCATCCAAAAGCCTTCATTCACTCGACAAACATTTGTCACTAATGTGCTCTGTCTCAGTAACAAAATTAAATTTTATAGTTCATGCCTTCAGGGTGTCTGCATCACAATAGTGGAATGACAGAAAGTAACTGTGGTACAGCAGAGACTGCAAAATTCAGAGCAAAATGCAAGGACAAATTATATTTGAACAGGGTAGTTATTCATTGGGAGGAAGCAAGTAGGGGAAACCTGGGGTTTTGAGGGAGAATGGTAGTTTGCAAAGATAACACCAAAAATGAAACATTCCAGAGGATGAAATGGCTTCAGCAAAGGCTTGCAAGCTTTATTTTCCACCTCTTCTTCAGCTATCCTAAAACAGCTTAACTTCTGTTTAATCTTACAGAATTTTTTTTCCCTCTTAATGTTTCTATGCTTCTTGGCCTATTGCTTAAAAAAAAGTAGTAAGAATACATACTATAGTATAGCTGCATTAGAGATTCAATACAAATAAAAGATATTCAGCATGATGCTCAGTGAACTCAGCACAATGCATGGTAAATTTAGCATAATCCACAGTAAATACTCTACAAATGATATATATCATCATTCCTCGCCATTTACTAAAGATGTGTGAAACTTATCCACGTACTATATACGTTGATTTCAGTTTTTCAGTTAAAAATAGCATAGGAAGCTCAGTCTGGTATGCTAAGACAACCTAGAGGGATGAAACAGGGTTGGGGTGGGAGGGCGGATCAGAGGGAAAGGATGTATATATAGTTAAGGCTGAATCACATTGTTGTACTGCAGAAAGCTACACAACCTTGTAAAGGAATTATCCTCCATCTAAAAAGTAAGACTTGAAAAATAACTGCCTTTCTTTTGAAAATGAAAGTTGCACATTTGTGTCTAGCTCTTTCGACACAATGGACTATATAGTCCATGGAATTCTCCAGGTCAAAATACTGAAATGGGGGGCCATTCCCTTCTCCAGGGGATCTTCCCAACCCAGGAATCAAACCCAGGTCTCCCACATTGCAGATGGATTCTCTCCCAGATGAGCTATCAGGGAAGCCCTTCTTTTAGCTATTGCCAAACTGTTTCTTAGGCATGTCTCATTCAAGCATCTACAGGAAGAAGATGAGGAGTTACATGTCAAGTTCTCTTACTACCCAACAGAATGTCTTTGCTCAGTTGAAGCCTTATTAATTCCAAACATTTTTATATATAATGAATGCTTTTGTAATGAAATCTCCTGTGTACATGTCTGACAACTAAAAGATAAATCAAAATATCCCATTCTGGTTGCCTGATCCGGGAGGCATAAAGCAAAAATGTGTTTCTTCTATTTAAAAGCTGTGAGTACTGCTAAGTGCTTGAGACAGTGGAGTGAAATCAGACACAGAATTTGTAACTTCCTTGTGGTCTATCTTCCTGATCATCCAAGAGGCCCACAGAGGATAACATTCATCCATATTATTTGTGGGACATCCTTCCCCCAAACAACTTGTTTTCTAATTCGTTTCCAGTGTTTAACCTCACCAGCACTTATTCCCCTCACCCTTGACAACAAAATATACATGAGTCGTATAAGAAACTTTTTCTCTCTGAAGTTCAGAGAGCAGTGATAGGAGAGAATATCACATTCAAAATGTAAGTGTTAGAGTCATATGACTAATGCTTTGTAAGCATTGAACCCACCAGGAGCAAAGGCGACACCCACAATGGGAGAACTGGGACAGGGCTCTCAATTGGAAACAGAGGAGCTTACCAGGAAAAGGAATGGTATTATTTTCTCCATTTTCAAATACTGAATGAGAAACACACAATTATGTAATTAAATGATAAATTTTCCTAAGAGGGTAAACAATAACAAGGAAATAATGATGTCATGATAGCAGCTCTTCAGCAGGGTATAAAGGGGGCTGCGGGCTGAGAAGAAAGATTCATTTATTTCTACCATTCTATCTTCTATTTCACTAATTCTATCTTCTGCCTCCATTATTCTACTATTTGTTGCCTCCATAGTGTTTCTGATCTCATTTATTGCATTCTTCATTATATATTGACTCTTTTTTATTTCTTCTAGGTCCTTGTTAAACCTTTCTTGCATCTTCTCAATCCTTGTCTCCAAGCTATTTATCTGTGATTCCATTTTGATTTCAAGATTTTGGATCATTTTCACTATCAATATTCTGAATTCTTTCTCAGGTAGATTCCCTATCTCTTCCTCTTTTGTTTGGTTTGGTGGGCATTTCTCCTGTTCCTTTGCCTGCTGGGTATTCCTCTGTCTCTTCATCTTGGTTATATTGCTGTGTTTGGTGTGGCCTTTCTATATTAGGAAAACCATAAGAAGAGACTTCTAAGCTGGAACTCAAAGGAAAAATAAAAAAGTACTGAGTTGTTATAGGAAAAGAAACATTCTAAGGAGATATAACAGCATGATCAAAGGTGTGGAATTAGTGCTGTTTATACTTCATAAACTGGCTTTCACAGTGGCTCAGCTGGTAAAGAAACTGCCTGCCAATGCAGGAGACACAGAGATGTATTTCAGTCCCTGATCAGGAAGATCCCCTGGAGAAGGAAATGGCAACCCACTCCAGCACTCTTGCCTGAAGGATCCCATGAACACAGGAGCCTGGTGGGCTATAGTCCATGGGGTCACAAAGAACTGGACAAGACTGAGTGCTCATGGACACTTACACATACTTGATAGACTATTGATATTATAGGATTTGCAACCTTAATTCATTCTTATGTGGACTTTCAGAGAATAGCAAGTACCTCATGGGGTCTTTGAGAAGAAAAATTAAGATAATAATTACAAAACATTCAGCAGAATATTGGGCACATGGCAAGTACTTACAAATAGTAGCCATCTATATTATTTCATTTTTTTGAAAGTATGTAACGCTTGTTGTATTTATTTTTGGCATTATTCTGGCCCTTAAATAGATGATATATATTGGAAAGAAAGAGATAACAAATAGAAAATATATATTTAAGGCAAAAATAACATTTTAAGATTTAAGAGTAATCAGAGAACTGTTTAAGCTAAGGCAAAGGATCTATAACTATTGTGAAAAAGAAATATTAGTTCCAATATATTGGGCGGAAGTTTTTCCCAGGATATTTTTATTATAATATTTTATTGAAGCATAGTTGGTTTACATTGTGTTAGTTTCTGTTGTGCAGCAAAGTAAGCCAGTTACACATACACTTATGAAAGTGAAAGTAAAATTCACTCAGTCGTGTCCAACTCTTTGTGACCCCTTGGACTATACAGTCCATGGAATTCCCCTGGCCAGAATACTGGAGTTGGTAGCCATTCCCTTCACCAGGGAATCTTCCCAACCCAGGGAGTGAACCCATGTTTCCTGCATTGCAGGTGGATTCTTTACCAGCTGAACCAGTAGGGAAGACCAAGAATACTGGAGTGGGTAGCCTGTCTCTTCTCCAGCAAATCTTCCTGACCCAGGTATCAAACCAGGGTCTCCTGCATTGTAGGCAGATTCTTTACCAACTGAACTATCAGGAAAGCCCACACATACACGTATATCCACTCTTTTTTAGATGCTGTTTCCTTACAGGTACTACAGACTACTGAGTAAAGTTTCCTGTGCTATTCAGTAGGTTCTCTTTATGTTAGTTATCTGTACATAGTAGTGTATAT
Source organism: Aepyceros melampus (assembly GCA_006408695.1). Classification (NCBI taxonomy): domain Eukaryota; kingdom Metazoa; phylum Chordata; class Mammalia; order Artiodactyla; family Bovidae; genus Aepyceros; species Aepyceros melampus. The sequence continues at coordinate 75,075 of SJXQ01003911.1, read as the reverse complement.
ATAACAATCCCAGTTTCCCAATTTATCCTTGTTTTAAACACATAATGCTTGTTTTGGAAACTCATGCTTTGGTGTTTTGACTACTTGTCAAAATCTTGCCTTTTAACATATTTGACTGTCTGTAGGATAAGGAGCATGGGGGAAGAAAATGGCAGCACACTCCAGTATTCTTTCTGAAAAATCCTACGGACAGAGGAGCCTGGAGGGCTACAGTCAGAAGGGTCACAAAGAGTTGAACATGACTGAGCGACTAAGCTTGAGCAGGAGGATAAAAAGCAAGGCTTGCCTATTTATAGCCTCTTTAACCAGAATGCTTGAATTCAAATTTTTGAAAGAGTACAAGAAAAAGATGCTTTAAATGAAACCTTCTGTATAATGCAGAATTCATTGCATATATTGGCTTGTGAAGATAGGTCAAACCCACTCGCTTTTAGCACACTATAGGGAAAAGTTCTTAGCACTGAAAAGGAAAAATTAAATCTAACTCTTGGGGGGAAACATTACAATGAGACTGGAAGTCTTTTGTAACCCCCTGACTCTCTAATCAGCCAGGAAGCACATCCTAGTCTTCTCTCATTGTATAAAAGTGTGTCAATAACCCTACTTCCTCACCACAGACTCCTCACACTATCCATAAAATCCCAACAGGAGTCTTTCCTCTTATTTCCTTATCAGCACTCTGCCTGTCAGTAGCGTGCATTATTTCCACTTTGACATAAAGAGACAGGGCCATTTTCAAAGCAGTATCATGGAGTTATACACAAAGAAGGAAAAAAGTGACACATAAAAACTCAGTGATAGAATATCACATGATATTTCCAACTTAGAAGACACATTAGAGGAAGAAAAACAAAGTGGTTACACATGGCTTAACAAGATTAGAAACAATAGAACAATTAGAACAGTAGAAAAAGGAAATGATGCTTTAGATATTGATGCTTAGATGTTGGCATAATTAACTTCATAAACACAATTATGAACTTAGTAGTAATGTTAGTTGATTATCCAGTAGGAAAAATAACAAGGAAAAAGCATTGCTCACGGTAAGACCAGCTAAAAGCAGAATATAAAAAGAGACAGGGGTAAGCAAACAGTTAAAAACAAGAAACCACCCTCTTGCAAGCCCACTAGTGGAACGCCATTCCTTCCATTGACACCATGGTCAGCTCCTGCTGTGGTTCTGTCTGCTCTGACCAGAGCTGTGGCCAAAGTCTCTGCCAGGAGACCTGCTGCCAGCCCAGCTGCTGCCAGACCACCTGCTGCAGGACCACCTGCTGCCGCCCCAGCTGTGGTGTGTCCAGCTGCTGCAGACCCCAGTGCTGCCAGCCCACCTGCGCATCTCTAGCTGCTACCGCCCCTCCTGCTGTGGGTCCAGCTGTGGTTCCAGCTGCTGCAGGCCTACCTGCTGCATCTCCAGCTGCTGCAGGCCCCAGTGCTGCCAGCCTGTGTGCTGCCAGCCCACCTGCCCTCGCCCCACCTGCTGCATCTCTAGCTGCTACCGCCCCTCCTGCTGTGGGTCCAGCTGTGGTTCCAGCTGCTGCAGGCCTACTTGCTGCATCTCCAGCTGCTGCAGGCCCCGGTGCTGCCAGTCTGTGTGCTGCCAGCCCACCTGCTCCCGCGTCTCCAGCTGCTGCCGCCCCTCTTGCTGTGGCTCCAGCTGCTGCCGCCAGAGCTGCTGCCTGCGCCCCGTGTGTGGCCGGGTCTCCTGCCACACCACTTGCTATCGCCCCACCTGTGTCATCTCCACCTGCCCCCACTTGCTGCATCTCCAGCTGCTGCAGGCCCCGGTGTTGCCAGTCTGTGTGCTGCCAGCCCACCTGCTCCCGCGTCTCCAGCTGCTGCCGCCCCTCTTGCTGTGGCTCCAGCTGCTGCCGCCAGAGCTGCTGCCTGCGCCCCGTGTGTGGCCGGGTCTCCTGCCACACCACTTGCTATCGCCCCACCTGTGTCATCTCCACCTGCCCCCGCCCCGTGTGCTGTCCCTCCTCTTGCTGCTGAATCTCTGCTTTGAACATGCTGCTTCCTCATTTCCTCCCTCCCCACAGTTGCAGAGCTTCTTTTTAACATGTGGAGGGTTCAAGAGAATGGTCTCTTGAATTTCATAAAGAAACGTCAGGCATACTGAGCCCACGTTCTAACTTCTCTCCAAACTCCCCCACTTCTAAATGTAATCACTCAGAATCTCCCAGCGCATTATATTCTCCCAACACTCCTCCCTTTTCCTTCAGCACATCTATTTTTCATGCTTAAGGAACTTTTCTAAATCACTTGTGAGGCCACTGAATTTATCTCTCTGTCATGGAAATCCAGTGAAGAATTTTTGATGATTTTCTTATGTCTAATTATTTCCATGAACCTAAATAAATGTCCTCCTACTGGCACTGAAAATTGAATCTGATTGTTACTCTCTTTCTTTAAGTATTTACATTTTGATCCAAAGTAATTGTATTTTGCCTGCACCTGCCAAAGAGCACAAATTAATCAACGTTCAGTTCAGTTCAGTCACTCAGTCGTGTCCGAATCTTTGTGACACCATGGACTGCAGCACGCCAGGCTTCCCTGTCCATCACCAACTCCTGGAGTTTACCTAGACTCATGTCCATTGAGTTGATGATGCCATCAAACCATCTCATCCTCTGTCATCCCCTTCTCCTCCCACCCTCAATCTTTCTGAGCATCAGAGTCTTTTCAAATGAGTCAGTCAGTCCTTGGCATCAGATGCCCAAAGGATTGGAGTTTCAACTTCAACATCAGTCCTTCCTGTGAATATTCAGGACTGATTCGTGTAGGATGGACTGCATGGATCTCCTTGCAGTCCAAGGGGCTCTCAAGAGTCTTCTCCAACATTACAGTTCAAAAGCATCAATTGTTCGGTGCTCAGCTTTCTTTATAGTCCAACTCTCACATCCATATATGACTACTGGTAAAACTATAGATTTGACTAGATGGAACTTTGTTGAGAAAGTAATTTTCTGCTTTTTAATATGCTGTCTAGGTTGGTCATAACTTTCCTTCTAAGGAGTAAGCGTCTTTTAATTTCATGGCTGCAATCACCATCTGCCGTGATTTTGGAGCCCCAAAACAATAGAGTCTGCCACTGTTTCCATTGCTTCCCCATCTATTTGCCATGAAGTGATGGGGCTGGATGCCATGATCTTCATTTTCTGAATGCTGAGCTTTAAGCCAACTTTTTCATTCTCCACTTTCACCTTCATCAAGAGGCTCTTTAGTTCTTCTTCACTTTCTGCCATAAGGGTGGTGTCATCGGCATATCTGAGGTTTTTTATATTCTCCCAGCAATCTTGATTCCAGCTTGTGCTTCATCCAGCCCAGCGTTTCTCATGATGTACTCTGCATATAAGTTAAATAAGCAGGGTGACAATATATAGCCTTCACGTACTCCTTTTCCTATTTGGAACCAGTCTGTTGTAACACTGGAGTGGATTGCCATTCATTCTCCAGGGAATCTTTCTGCCCCAGGGATCAAACCCAGATCTCCTGCATTGTGGGCAGATTCTTTATCTTCTGAGTCACCATGGAAGTCCCTACATATACAGTGGAGTTCTGCTTTATTCTGGTAGCCAGAGTTTCAGTACATTTGGTTTTTTATTATTTTTCAGAATATTCAGTTTATTCTGCCTTATAGAAGGGCTACCTTCAGTGCCAGGCAGATGATATAAATGAGTGAAACAGCCTGGTGACAATTCCTAGGTATTCCTGGAGACTGTGATTTTTGTTCAAAACAAAAAAGGGACCTTTCCAGTGCAACTTCTGTTCACTTCCCTTCCCTTTCCTTCTAGAAGGCTAATCCCAGGAACACTTCTCAATAAACATCCTGTTTGCTAATTTTTATCTCTGAGTTGGCTTGCTAGGGAACTCAAACAGTCCTGAAAAGCAATTTGTAATTCACAACAGTTAATCTGAGAGCTGGAAAGACTGACTGAAATTTATTTTTCATCTTTAGTGTATAATAAGTAGGAGCTTAAACATAAACAGAAAACTTATGGAAATGAATATGTAAAGAGAACTGTGAATTTTATCTAAAGTACATTTATTCTTTGCTAAGCATTTTATGTCACTTATACATCAATATCTGCTTTATTTAAAAATTTACATAACACAAAAGAATGTGTTCAGAAGTGGGTTTCCTATTATTAGTTTTTGCCTATCCCATTGAAAACCTATTTATACAAACAGAGATACATTCTTATTGAATGAATTTACATCACATTTATGTCTTTATTCACAAACCTAGCTTTAGTTGTACATTTTCTTGTTCTGATGTTTATTCAAATATTATTTTTTGGCCTTCAGGCAATGTTAATATATCCCTCCAATACCAGGTAAGTATATTATTTGACAGATTTGCTTACATATTTTTTATATTTATTGCTGAGAACTGTGAATACATGTTTCCCATCAGTTTTTATGAAGAAATCTTGCTAAGTGCATAAGAAATCTATCACTTTTCTAAGTCGGCCAACTTCACTGTTAAAAATAATATGCAGGTGATTCTTGGGATTTTCTAGACAAATAATCATGGTGGTGAAGAGACCCCAGCCTCAGGTATGCCCCAGATTCATTCCCCAGTTAACCAGGTGGTAATCGCATTATTAAGTCGGACTTACGGGTTTTCTTTCGTTCCTGCCTTGCTTATCCACTTCCTCATGTGTACTTCCCAGAAAATCCCCCCTCTCCCAAGTGAACTACTTGCACTCACATCTTTGTCTCAGTATCTACTTTAGGTGCAATTCAAACAATGACAATAGATGTTCAGCAATAATTTTAGCTGATTGATATTAAATCAGTGATGGTGGTTACTTCTACAAAAGAGGGCTAGCTTCGGATGTCTGCAAGTGAAGAGAAAAAGTGTCNACTACTATTCAACATAGTTCTGGAAGTTTTGGCCACAGCAATCAGAGCAGAAAAAGAAATAAAAGGAATCCAGATTGGAAAATAAGAAGTAAAACTCTCAGTGTTTGCAGATGACATTATCCTCTACATAGAAAACCCTAAAGACTCTCTTTTTTTTAAAAGAATTTACATTTCGATCCAAAGTAATTGAATTTTGCCTGCACCTGCCAAACAGCACAAATTTATCAACCTTCAAGAGAGGTCAAATGACACTGATTACTACTAGTTATGTCTAGAATATAGATACATTAACCATTTTCTAGTCTTTATGGGGGAAAGGGGTGAAACTGAAGTGATAGAGCATCTGTGAATATAATAACATGAGAAAAGATTTAGAAAGATTGAACACAATTCATGGTTTTTAACAACACCAGCTTTCAAGGTTTTTTCACCTATAAGGCAGTGGATAGATAGTTTAGTAAAGCCTATGTATTTTCTACTTTGCGTCACATACAATGAGACCTTCGTCCACATACACAGTGAAAATGTTAGTCACTCAGCTGGCTCTAACTCTATGCCACCCGTGGACTGTAGCCCAGCAGGCTCCTCTGTAAACAGAATCCTGCAGGCAAGAATACTGGAGTGGGTTGCCATTACAACCTCCAGGGGATCTTTCTGCCCCAGGGATCAAACCCATGTCTCTTGCATTGAGGGCAGATTGTTTATCTTCTGAGCCAACATGGAAGCCCCTACAGGTATACAGTGGAATTCTGCTTTATTCTAGTAGCCAGGACTTCAGTAGATTTGGTTTATTATTATTATTACTATTCAGAATATTCAGTTTATTCTGCCTTATAGTGGGGCTACCTTCAGTGCCAAGCAGGTGATATAAAGCAATGAAACAGACTTGGTGACAGTTCCTTGGTATTGCTGGTGACTGTGATTTTATGTCCAAGGCAAAAAGGGACCTGTCCAATGCCATGCTTAGATGTCCACTGAAACTCTATCCCAGCTTGATTTCTCCAGCTGTCCACTTCTGCTCACTTCCCTTCTCTTTCCTCCTAGAAGTACTAGTCCCAAGAGCACCTCTCAATAAATACCCTGTTTGCTAATTTTCACCTCTGTGTCTGCTCCCTAGGGAACTCAAACAGTCCTGAAAAGCAATTTGTAATTAACAACAGTTAATCTGAGAGCTGGAAAGACTGCCTGAAATGTAGTTTTCATATTTTAGTGTATAGTAAATAGAAGCTTAATCATAATCCAAGAAAACTTATGGAAATGAATTCATAGATTGAACTGTGAATTTTATCTAAAGTACTTCTATTATTTTCTAAGGATTTTATGTCACTTATACACACACATGCTTTTTCACAAATTTTGAATAACACAAAAGAATGATCAAAATAGTTGCCCATCATTTGCCTTTGCCAATCCCATTCAAAACCAATTCTTATTGAATCCTTTTGTATGACATTATGTCTTTATTCAGAAACCCAGTTTTATTGTGCATTTTTTTGTTCTGATGTTTATTCAAATATTACTTTTTGGCCTTCAGGCAATGTTAATACATTCCTCCAATACCTGGTAAGTATATTATTTGACAGATTTGTTTACATATTTTTTATATTTATGCTGAGAACTGTGAATACATGTTTCCCATTCAATTTATGAAGAAATATTGCTAAGTGCATAAGAAATCTATCAGTGTTCTAAGCCAGTCAACTTCACTGTTAACAAGAATATTCAGGTGATTCTTTGGGATTTTCTAGATGTATAATCATGGTAGGGAATAGCCCCCAGCCTAGGTATGTCTCCGGATTCATTCCTCAGTTACCCACAGTGGCCACCTCATTATTAAGCCAGACTTTTGGGTTTTTCTTTCGTTCCTGCCTTGCTTTCTCATTTCCTCATGTGTACGTCCCAGAATCCCCAACCCCACCCCGCAAGTGAATTACTTGCACTCACATTTATGTTTCAATATCTATTTGGGTGCAACTGAAACAGAGAAAAGAGATATTCAGCAAATATTTTTTTTAATTGATATTAAACCAGTGGTGGTGGTTACTTCTCCCAAAAGAGAGCTAAATTGGGATGTCTGCAAGTGAAGAGAACCAGTGTCAACACTTGTGTTCTCCTCCTTCCTATCACATCTGTTTCTTTGTTAATACAGTATATGTATCTGTGGTGTCCTATAAGTATGTACGATTCTGTGGGTCAAAGTTGAACTTCTACAAATGTGTTTTATCAGGTGACATGTAGCTTGCCACATAAACAAATGTGGTTTTCCTCAGGTGTAACCATGATCCCATTGATTGGAATGTTTCTCCCACTTTTCTCTACCAGGCAAAAAAGACATATTTTTTTAAAGGACCATTATATACCCTAAGTCACCCAAAAGCCTTCATTCACTTGACAAACATGTGTCACTAATGTGCTCTGTCCCAGTAGCAAAAATAAATTTTATAGTTCATGCCTTCAGAGTGTCTGCATCACAATAGTGGAATGACAGAAAGTAACTGTGGTACAGCAGAGACTGCAAAACACAGAGCACAATGCAGGGACCAATTGTATTTGAACAGGGTAGTTAATCATTAGGAGGAAGCAATAGGGTAAACCTGGGGTTTTGAGAGAGGAATAGGAGTTTGCGAAGATAACAAGGATGAAACATTCCAGGAAGATGACATGGCTTCAGCAAAGGCTTCCAAGCTTAATTTTTGACCTCTTCCTCAGCTGTCCTAAACAGCTTAACTTCTGGTTAATGTTACACAATTTTTTTTTCCTCTTAATGTGTCTATGCTTCTTTGGCCTATTGCTTAAAGAAGTAGTAAGAATACACACTGTATTATATTTTGTATTAAAGATTCAAAATAAATATAAGATATTCAGCGCAATGCTCGGTGAACTCAGCACAATGCCTGGTAAATTTATGGACCAATTGTATTTGAACAGGGTAGTTAATCATTAGGAGGAAGCAATAGGGTAAACCTGGGGTTTTGAGAGAGGAATAGGAGTTTGCGAAGATAACAAGGATGAAACATTCCAGGAAGATGACATGGCTTCAGCAAAGGCTTCCAAGCTTAATTTTTGACCTCTTCCTCAGCTGTCCTAAACAGCTTAACTTCTGGTTAATGTTACACAATTTTTTTTTCCTCTTAATGTGTCTATGCTTCTTTGGCCTATTGCTTAAAGAAGTAGTAAGAATACACACTGTATTATATTTTGTATTAAAGATTCAAAATAAATATAAGATATTCAGCGCAATGCTCGGTGAACTCAGCACAATGCCTGGTAAATTTAGCATGCTGCTGCTGCTTCTGCTGCTAAGTTGCTCAGTCCTGTCTGACTCTGTGTGACCCCATAGACGACAGCACACCGGGCTCTGCCGTCCCTGGGATTCTCCAGGCAAGAACACTGGAGTGGGTTGCCATTTCCTTCTCCAAAGCATGAAAGTGAAAAGTGTAAGTGAAGTCTCTCAGTCGTGTCCGACTCTTTGCAACCCCATGGACTGCAGCCCACCAGGCTCCTCCATCCATGGGATTTTTCAGGCAAGAGTACTGGAGTGGGTGCCATCGCCTTCTCCACATAATGCATAGTAAATACTCTACACATGATAAATATCACTATTCCTCACCTTTTATTGAAGATGTATGTTGATTTTAGTTCCTCATTTAAAAATAACATAGGAAGCTCAGTCCGGCCCTCTATGAGAACCTAGAGGGGTGAGGTGGGATTGGGGTGGAGGGCAGATCAGAGGTAGGGGATATATACATACTTAAGGCTGAATCACATTGTTGTACTGCAGAAAGGTATACAACTTTGTAAAGGAATTATCCTCCAATTAAAAACTAAATACTTAAAAAACTGTCATTCTTTTGAAAATGAAAGTCGCTCAGTCATGTCCAGCTCTTTGTGACCCCATACACTATACAGTCCATGGAATTTTCCAGGTCAGAATACTGGAATTGGTAGCCATTGCCTTTTCCAGGGGATCTTTCCAACCCAGAGATTGAACCAAGGTCTCCCACATTGCAGGCAAATTCTCTACCAGCTGACTTAACAGGGAAGCCTTTTCTTAAACTATTGCCATGCTGTTTCTTATGCATGTGTCTCATTCAAGTATCTATAGGAAAAGGATGAGGAGTTATCTGTCAAGTTCACTTACTACCCAACAGAATTCTTGGATAGATGGGGAAACAGTAGAAACAGGGTCAGACTTTATTTTTTTGGGCTCCAAAATCACTGCAGATGGTGACTGCAGCCATGAAATTAAAAGACGCTTACTCCTTGGAAGAAAAGTTATGACCAACCTAGATAGTATATTCAAAAGCAGAGACATTACTTTGCCGACTAAGGTCCGTCTAGTCAAGGCTATGGTTTTTCCTGTGGTCATGTATGGATGTGAGAGTTGGACTGTGAAGAAGGCTGAGCGCAGAAGAATTGATGCTTTTGAACTGTGGTGTTGGAGAAGACTCTTGAGAGTCCCTTGGACTGCAAGGAGATCCAACCAGTCCATTCTGAAGGAGATCNATAGCATATTCAAAAGCAGAGACATTACTTTGCCAACAAATGTCCATCTAGTCAAGGCTATGGTTTTTCCAGTGGTCATGTATGGATGTGAGAGTTGGACTGTGATGAAGGCTGAGCACCGAAGAATTGATGCTTTTGAACTGTGGTGTTGGAGAAGACTCTTGAGAGTCCCTTGGACTGCAAGGAGATCCAACCAGTCCATTCTGAAGGAGATCAACTCTGGGATTTCTTTGGAAGGAATGATGCTAAAACTGAAGCTCCAGTACTTTGGCCACCTCATGCGAAGAGTTGACTCATTGGAAAAGACCCTGATGCTGGGAGGGATTGGGGGCAGGAGGAGAAGAGGACGACCGAGGATGAGATGGCTGGATGGCATCATGGACTCAATGGACATGAGTCTGAGTGAACTCCAGGAGTTGGTGATGGACAGGGAAGCCTGGCATGCTGCGATTCATGGGGTCACAAAGAGTCGGACATAACTGAGCGACTGAACTGAACTGAATCATTCCAAACATGTTATACACAATCAATGCTTTTATAATGAAATACCCTGTGTACAAGTTTGACAACTTAAAGATAAATCAAAACATCCCATTCTGATTGCCTAGCCTGGGAGACATACCGCAAAAATGTGTTTTTTCTATTTTAATATAAATTTATTTATTTTAATTGGAGGTTAATTACTTTCCAATATTGTATTGGTTTTGCCATATATCAACATGAATCTGCCACAGGTATACATGTGTTCCCCATCCTGAAACCCCCTCTCTCCTCCCTCCCCATACCATCCCTCTGGGTCATCCCAGTGCGCCAGCCCCATGCATCCAGTATCATGCATTGAACCTGGACTGGCAACTGATTTCATATATGATATTATACATGTTTCAATATCATTCTCCCAAATCATCCCACCCTTTCTTTCTCCCACAGAGTCCAAAGACTGTTCTATACATCTGTGTCTCTTTTGCTGTCTCATTTGTACTTGAGACAGTGGAGTGAAATCAGACACACAATTTGAAAATTCCTTGTAGTCTACCTATCTTCCTGACCATCCAAGACAGCCACTTAGGATAGCATTCATCCATATCATTTGTGGGACATCCTTCCCCAAACATCTTTCTTTCTAATTCCTTTCCAGTGTTTCACCTGACCAGCACTTGTTCCCCTCACCCCTGACAACAAAATATGCATGAGCTGTATGAGAAAGTTTTCTCTCTGAAGTTCAGAAGGCAGTGATAGGAGAAATATCACATTCAAAAAAAGGATGCTAGATTCAGATGATAAAAGTTGTATAAGATATTGAACCAACCAGTAGAAAAGGTGACACCCAAAAGGAGGAACTGGGACAGGCAATTGGACACACAGGCACTGGTAAGGAAAAGGAAAGATATTGTTTTCTTCATTTTGGACTACTGCATGAGAAACACACAATTATGCAATTAAATGATCATTTTTCCTAGGGGGTTAAACAATAACAAGGAAATAATGATGTAATGGTAGCAGCTCTTCAGCAGGATATAAGGGGGGCTGCAGGCCGAGAGACTCTCAGACTCAAGAAACTCACTTTCCTGGAAACTCACCCAGAACCTTCACCCTCTGACACCATGGTCAGCTCCTGTTGTGGCTCCGTCTGCTCTGACCAGAGCTGTGGCCGAAGTCTCTGCCAGGAGACCTGCTGCCGCCCCAGCTGTGGTGTGTCCAGCTGCTGCCGCCCCGTCTGCTGCCAGCCCACCTGCCCTCGCCCCACCTGCTGCATCTCTAGCTGCTACCGCCCCTCCTGCTGTGGTTCCAGCTGTGGTTCCAGCTGCTGCAGGCCTACCTGCTGCATCTCCAGCTGCTGCAGGCCCCAGTGCTGCCAGCCTGTGTGCTGCCAGCCCACCTGCCCTCGCCCCACCTGCTGCATCTCTAGCTGCTACCGCCCCTCCTGCTGTGGGTCCAGCTGTGGGTCCAGCTGTGGTTCCAGCTGCTGCAGGCCTACTTGCTGCATCTCTAGCTGCTGCAGGCCCCAGTGCTGCCAGTCTGTGTGCTGCCAGCCCACCTGCTCCCACGTCTCCAGCTGCTGCCGCCCCTCTTGCTGTGGCTCCAGCTGCTGCCGCCAGAGCTGCTGCCTGCGCCCCGTGTGTGGCCGGGTCTCCTGCCACACCACTTGCTATCGCCCCACCTGTGTCATCTCCACCTGCCCCCGCCCCGTGTGCTGTCCCTCCTCTTGCTGCTGAATCTCTGCTTTGAACATACTGCTTCCTCATTCCCTCTCTCTCCACGGTTGCAGAGCTTCCTTTTAAAATGTGAAGGGTTCAAGAGAACTCGTCCTTGAATTTCATAAACAAACACCAGACATACCAAGCCCATGTTCTAACTTCTCTCTAAACTCCCTCCTTTCCAAATGAGAACACTCAGAATCTCCCAGGAGATTACATTCTCCCAACACTCGTCCCTATTTCTTTAGGATATCTGTTTTTCATGCTACAGGAATTTGTCTCTATCACTTGTAGGGCCCCCGATTTCTATCTCTCTGATATGGAAATCCAATGAAGATTTTTTGGTGTACTCTTTGGTAAAGATTTCTTACATCTTTTTATTTCCATGACCCTAAATAAACATCCTTCTATTGGCACTGAAATTTGAATCTGATTGTTACTCTCTTTCTTTTTTAAAGGGATTTACATATATATGTGTAAGTATACTGTATTGGTGTTTTTCTTTCTGGCTTACTTCACTCTGTATAATCGGCTCCAGCGTCATCCACCTCATTAGAACTGACTCAAATGTATTCTTTTTAATAGCCGAGTAATACTCCATTGTGTATATAGCAAAACAAATACAGTATTGTAAAGCAAAACAAATTAAAAAATAAAAATTAATTAAAAAAATAAAAGGATTTACATTTCAATCCAAAGTAATTGAATTTTTCCTCTACCTGCCAGACAGCAGAAATTAATCAACCTTCAAGAGGTCAAATGACATTGATCACTCCCTACTTATGTCTAGAAAATAGATAAATTAATCATTTTCTAGTCTTTATGGGGAAAGGAGGTGAAACTGAAGTGATTGAGCATCTATGAAGATAATAACATGAGAAAAGATTTGGAAAGATTGAGCACAATTCATGATTTTTAACAACACCACCTTTCAGGGTTTTTTCCCCTATAAAAGCAACAGATAGATAGGTTAGTAAAGTCTATGTATTTTCTGCCTCGAGTCACATACAATGAGTCCTCCGTTCACATACACAGTTGAAATGTTAATCACTCAGCCATGTCCAACTCTATGCAACCCTGTGGATTGTATCCCATGAGGCTCCTCTGTCCACAGATTCTGCAGGCAAGAATACTGGAATGGGTTGCCATTCTGTTCTCCAGGGAATCTTTCTGCCCCAGGGATTGAACCCAGGTCTCCTGCATTGCTGACAGATTCTTTATCTTCTAAGCCACCATAGAAGCCTCTGTACATACAGTGGAGTTCTTCTTTATTCTTGTGGCCAGAGCTTCAGTAGATTTGGTTTATTATTATTACTATTCAAAATATTCAGTTTATTCTGCCTTATAGTGGGGCTACCTTCAGTGCCAGGCAGGTGATATAAAGCATGAAACAGACCTAGTGACAGTTCCTTGGTATTGCTGGTGACTGATTTTATGTCCAAGAGTAAAAAGGGACCTTTCCAGTGCTATGCTTAGATGTCCACTGAAACTCTATCCTAGCTTGATTTCTCCAACTGTCCATTTCTGCTCACTTCCCTTCCCTTTCCTCCTAGCAGTACTAATCTCAAGATCACTTCTCAATAAACACCCTGTTTGCTAATTTTCATCTCTGGGTCTGCTTCCTAGGGAACTCAAACAGTCCCAAAAAGCAATTTGTAATTTACAACAGTTAATTTGAGAACTGGAAAGACTGACTGCAATGTAGTTATCATCTTTTAGTATATAATAAGACTTCCCTGGTGGCTCAGATGGTAAATCATCTGTCTACAATGCAGGAGACCTGGGTTCAACCCCTGGTTCAGGAAGATCTCCTGGAGAAAGAAATGGCAACCCACTCCAGTATTCTTGCCTGAAAAATCCCATGGATGGAGGAGCCTGGTAGGCTACAGTCCATGGGGTTGCAAAGAGTTTTACATGACTGAGCGATAGTATATAATAAGTACAAACTTAAAGGTATAAAACTTATGGAACTGAATTTGTAGAGAGAACTGTGAATTTTATCTGAAGTACTTTTATTCTTTTCTAAGAATTTTTTATCACTTATACACAAACACACGCTTTTTAAAAATTTTTTGAATAACACAAAAGAATGTGATCATAAGTGAGTTGCCCATCATTTGTCTTTGTCAATCCCATTCAAAACCAATTTTTACAGATGGATATACATTTTTATTGAATTCTTTTGTATGACATTTATGTCTTTATTTACAAACACATTTACTTGTAAATTTTTTTTCTGATGTTTATTCAAATATTATTTTTTGGCCTCCAGGCAATGTTAATACATTCCTCCAATACCAGATAAGTATACTATTTGACAGATTTGTTTACATATCTTTTTATGTAAAAAGATATCTTTGTTTACATATCTTTTTATTGCTCAGATCTGTGAATTCATTTTTGCCACTTATTTTATGAAGAAATATAAAGGTGCATAAGAAATCTATCAGTTTTCTAAGATAGCCAGCTTCACTGTTAACAATAATATTCAGCTGATTCTGTGGGATTTTCTAGGCATGTAACCATGATAGCTAACAGCTCCCAGCCTCAGGTAGGCCCCAGATTCATTCCTCAGTTACCCACAGTGGCAATTGCATTATTAACCCAGACTTCTGGCTTTTTCTTTCTTTTCCTGTCTTCCTTTCCCACTTCCTCATGTGTCCTTCTGAGAATCGCTCCCCCAGGTGAACTACTTGCACTCACATCTTTGTTTCAATATCTACTTTGGGTGCAATTCAAACAAAGACAATAGATGTTCAGCAAATATTTTTAGCTGATTGACATTAAACCAGTGATGGTGGTTATTTCTCACAAAAGAGAGCTAAATTGGGGTGTCTGCAAGTGAAGAAAACAAGTATCAACATTTATACTTACCTCCTTTCTATCATATCTGTTTCTGTGTTAATATAGTATCTTTATCCATGGTTACCTGTAAATAAGTTCCATTATAGATCAAATTTGAACTTCCACAAATGTGTTTTATCAGGTGACATGTAGCTTGCCACATAAACAAATGTGGTTTTCCTCAGATGTAACCATGATCCCATTGATTGGAATGTTTCTCCCACTTTTCTCCACCAGGCAAAACAGACATATCTTTTTAAAGGACCATTACATACCCTTAATTTATCCAAAAGCCTCATTCACTCGACAAACATTTGTCACTAATGTGCTCTGTCCCAGTAACAAAATTAAATTTTATAGTTCATGCCCTCAGGGTGTCTGCATCACAGAGAGCGCAAAATTCGGAGCACAATGCAGGGACAAATTGTATTTGAACAGGGTAGTTAATCATTGGTAGGAAGCATTCAGGGGAAAGCTAGGGTTTTGACAGAGGAATAGGAGTTTACAAAGATAACGACAAAGACGAAACATTCCAGGAAGCTGAAGCAGCTTCAGCAAAGGCTTACAAGCTTTATTTTTCACCCCTCTCAGTTGTCCTAATACCGCTTAACTTCTGTTTCATCTTACACACAAGCTTTCTTTTTTCCATCTTAATGTTTCTATGCTTCTTTGGCCTCTTGCTTAAAGAAGTAATAAGAATACACACTATATTATATGCTGCATTAAAGATTCAAAACAAATATAAGATATTCTGCACAATGCTTAGTGAATACAGCACAATGCCTAGTGAATTTAGCATAATGGATAGTGAGTACTGTACAAATGATAAATGTCATCATTCCTCACCTTTTATTGAAAATGTATGAAACTTATCCACATGCTATATATGTTGATCTCAGTTAAAAATAACATAGGAACCTCAGTTCAGTGCTCTATGACAACCTAGAGGGGTGGGATGGGATTGGGGTGGGAGGGCAGCTCAAAGGGAAGGGACATATATATAATTATGGCTCAGTCACATTGTTGTACTGCAGAAACCTACACAACCTTGTAACGGAATTATCTTCCAATTAAAACATAAAGACTTAAATAACTGTCATTCTTTTGAAAATGAAGGTCATTCAGTTGTGTCCAGCTCTTTGTGACCCCATGGACTATACAGTCCATGGAATTCTCCAGGTCAGAATACTGAGATAGATAGACATTCCCTTCTGCAGGGGAACTTTCCAACCCAGGGATCAAATCCAGGTCTCCCACATTGCAGGCGGATTCTTTTCCAGCTGAGCTATCAGGGAAGCCCTTCTTTTAACTATTGCCAAACTGTTTTCATACTGTTCATGGGATTCTCAAGGTAAGAATACTGAAGTGGACCATGCTTTGTCAGAACTCTCTACCATTACCTGTCTGTCTTGGGTGGGCCTACACAGCATGCCTCATAGTTTGATTGAGTTAGACAAGGCTGTGGTCCATGTGATGAGATTGGTTAGTTTTTTTGTGATTGGTTTTCAGTCTGTCTGCCCTCTGATGGAGAAAGATAAGAGGCTTATGGAAGCTTTCTGATGGGAGAGACTGACTGAGGGGAAAACTGGGTCTTGCTCTGATGGGTGGGCCATACAATTTTCTGTTGACGGGCAAGGCTATGTTCCCTCTTTGCTATTTACCTGGGGCCAAACTATGATGGAGGTAATGAAGATAATGGCTTCCTTCTTCAAAAGGTCCCATGCACACACTGTTACACTCAATGCCCCCAACCCTGCAGCAGGCCACCACCAGCCCACACTCCACCAGAGACTCCTGGACACTCACAGGCAAGTCTGGGTCAGTCTCTTGTAGGGTCACTGCTTGTTTCTTCTGGGTCCTGGTGCACACAAAGTTTTGTTTGTGCCCTCAAAGAGTCTGTTTCCCCAGTTTTGTGTAAGTTTTGATGGCTCTGTGGTGGGGTTAATGGTGACTTCCTCCAAGGGGGCTTATGCCATACCCAGGTCTACTCTACCCAGAGCTTCTGCCCCTTCAGCAGTCCACTGCTGAGGTGTAACTCCTCAGGAGACACTCAGACACAGTTCTGTCTCAGTCTCTGCGGGGTCTTTAGGCCCTGGTGTGCGCAAGGTATGTTTGAGCCCTCTAAGCATCTCTGACATGTATGGTCTGTGATTCTAAATGCAATTTTGCCCCTTCTACTATCTTGCTGGGACTTTTCCTTTGCCCTTGGACATGAGGTATCTCCTTAAAATCACTCCAGCGCCACACAGTCACCACTCCAGTGTCAGCTGCCATCTTGCAGGTGCTTCTCTGCCCTTGGATGTGGGGTATCTCCTCACAGTCACCCCAGCAACACATAACAAATGCTCCAGGGCCTACAGTTTTGCTGGAGCTGCTGAGCGCTGAAGACTTGATGCTTTTGAATTGTGGTGTTGAAGACGACTCTTGAGAGTCCCTTGGACAGCAAAGAGATCCAACCAGTCCATCCTAAAGGAAATCAGTCCTAAATATTCATTGGAAGCACTGATGCTGAAGCTGAAACTCCAATACTTTGGCCACCTGATGTGAAGAACTGACTCATTTGAAAAGACCCTGATGCTGGGAAAGATTGAAGTCAGGAGGAGAAGGGGATGACAGAGGATGAGATGGTTGATGGCATCACCGACTCAATGGACATGAGTTTGAGTAAGCTCCAGGAGTTGGTGATGGACAGGGAGGCCTGGTATGCTGCAGTCCATGGGGTCACAAAGAGTCAGACACAACTGAGCAACTGAACTGAACTGACTGAATCTGTTTCTTATGCATGTGTCTTAGTCAAGTAGCTACAGGAAACATATGAGAAGTTATCTGTCAAGTTCTCTTACTACTCAACAGAACGTCCTGGATCCATATTTTTGAAGGCTTAATCACTTCAAACATGTTTATATACAATGAATGCTTTTATAATGAAATATCCTGTATACAAGTTTGACAACTAAAAGATAAATCACAACATCCCATTCTGATTGCTTAGCCTGGAAGACATAAAGCAAAAATGTGTTTCTTCTATTTAAAAGCTATGAGTATTGCTAATCTACAGATTCAATGCAATCCCTATCAAGCTACCAGTGGTATTTTTCACAGAACTAGAACAAATAATTTCAAGATTTGTATGGAAATACAAAAAACCTAGAATAGCCAAAGCATTCTTGAGAAAGAAGAATGGAAGTGGAGTCAACCTGCCTGACTTCAGGCTCTACTACAAAGCCACAGTCACCAAAACAGTATGGCACTGGCACAAAAACAGAAATATAGATCACTGGAACAAAATAGAAAACCCAGAGATAAACCCACACACCTATGGACACCTTATCTTCGACAAAGGAGGCAAGAATATACAGTGGATTAAAGACAATCTTCTTTAACAAGTGGTGCTGGGAAAACTGGTCAACCACTTGTAAAAGAATGAAACTAG
This sequence comes from Aepyceros melampus, assembly GCA_006408695.1. Lineage (NCBI taxonomy): Eukaryota > Metazoa > Chordata > Mammalia > Artiodactyla > Bovidae > Aepyceros > Aepyceros melampus. The sequence goes on along the minus strand of SJXQ01003911.1, from coordinate 57,222 downwards.
ATCACTTTCTAACACCATACACAAAAATAAACTCAAAATGGATTAAAGATCTAAATGTAAGACAAGAAACTATAAAACTCCTAGAGGAGAACATAGGCAAAACACTCTCTGACATAAATCACAGCAGGATCCTCTATGATCCATCTCCCAGAATACTGGAAATAAAAGCAAAAATAAACAAATGGGATCTAATCAAAATTAAAAGCTTCTGCACAACAAGGAAACTATAAGCAAGGTGAAAAGACAGCCTTCAGAATGGGAGAAAATGATAACAAATGAAGCAACTGACAAACAATTAATCTCAAAAATATACAAGCAATTCCTGCAGCTCAATTCCAGGAAAATAAATGACCCAATCAAAAAAAGGGCCAAAGAACTAGACATTTCTCCAAAGAAGACATACAAATGGCTAACAAACACATGAAAAGATGCTCAACATCACTTATTATAAGAGAAATACAAATCAAGACCACAATGAGGTACCATTTCACACCAGTCAGAATGGCTGCGATCCAAAAGTCAACAAGCAATAAATGCTGGAGAGGGTGTGGAGAAAAGGGAACCCTCTTACACTGTTGGTGGGAATGCAAATTAGTACAGCCACTATGGAAAACAGTGTGGAGATTCCTTAAAAAATTGCAAATAGAACTGCCATATGACCCAGCAATCTCACTGCTGGACATACACACTGATGAAACCAGAATTGAAAGAGACACATGTACCCCAATATTCATTGCAGCACTATTTATAATAGCCAGGACATGGAAACAACCTAGATGTCCATCAGCAGATGAATGGGTAAGAAAGCTGTGATACAAATACACAATGGAGTATTACTCAGCCATTAAAAAGAATACATTTGAATCAATTCTAATGAGGTGGATGAAGCTGGAGCCTATTATACAGAGTGAAGTAAGCCAGAAAGAAAAATACCAATACAGTATACTAACACATATATATGGAATTTAGAAACATGGTAATGATGCGAGACAGCAAAAGAGACACAGATGTATAGAATGGACTTTTGGACTCTGCGGGAGAGGGAGAGGGTGGGATGATTTGGGAGGATGGCACTGAAACATGTATACTATCATGTAAGAAATGAATCACCAGTCTATGTTCAATACAGGATACAGGATGCTTGGGACTGGTGCACAGGGATGATCCAGAGAGTTGATATGGGGTGGGAGGTTGGGGGGAGTGGTTTATTCAGGATTGGGAACTCATGTACACCTGAGACAATTCATGTCAATGTATGGCAAAACCAATACAGTAATGTAAAGTAAAATAAAGTAAAAATAAAAAATAAGCTATGAATATTGCTAAGTGCTTGAGACAGTGGAGTGAAATCAGACACAGAATTTGAAACTTCCTTGTGCTCTATCTTCCTGATCATCCAAGATGCCCACATAGGATCATACTCATCCATATTATTTGTGGGACATCCTCCCCCCAAATATCTTTCTAATTCCTTTTCAGTGTTTCATCTGACAAGCCATGTTCCTCTCACCTTTGACAACAAAATATACATGAGCCTTATAAGAAACATTTTCTCTCTGATGTCCAAAGAGCAGGGATAGGAGAGAATATTACATTCAAAAAAAATGTTAGCGTCATATGACTAATGTTTCAAAAGACATTGAACTCACCAGGAGCAAAGGTGACACCCACTAAGGAAGAACTGGGACAGGGCTTTCAATTGGACACACAGGAGCATACTACAAAAAAGAATAGTGTTATATTCTCAATTTTGGAATACTGAATGAGAAACACACAATTATGTAATTAAATGATAAATTTTCCTAGGAGGGTAAACAATAACAAGGAAATAATGATGTCATGATAGCAGCTCTTCAGCAGGGTATAAAGGCAGCTGTGGGCCAAGGAGACTCTCAGACTCAAGAAACTCACTTTCCTGGAAATTCACCCAGAACCGCCACCCTCTAACACCATGGTCAGCTCCTGTTGTGGCTCTGTCTGCTCTGACCAGAGCTGTGGCCGAAGTCTCTGCCAGGAGACCTGCTGCCGGCCCAGCTGCTGCCAAACCACCTGCTGCAGGACCACCTGCTGCCGGCCCAGCTGTGGTGTGTCCAGCTGCTGCCGCCCCATCTGCTGCCAGCCCAGCTGCCCTCGCCCCACCTGCTGCATCTCTAGCTGCTACCGCCCCTCCTGCTGTGTTTCCAGCTGTAGTTCGAGCTGCTACAGGCCTACCTGCTGCATCTCCAGCTGCTGCAGGCCCCAGTGCTGCCAGCCTGTGTGCTGCAGCCCACCTGCTCTCGCCCCACCTGCTGCATCTCTAGCTGCTACCGCCCTTCCTGCTGTGTTTCCAACTGTAGTTCGAGCTGCTACAGGCCTACCTGCTGCATCTCCAGCTGCTGCCGCCCCTCTTGCTATAGCTCCAGCTGCTGCCGCCCCTCTTGCTATAGCTCCAGCTGCTGCCGCCCAAGCTGCTGCCACCCAAGCTGCTGCCTGCGCCCCGTGTGTGGCCGGGTCTCCTGCCACACCACTTGCTATCGCCCCACCTGTGTCATCTCCACCTGCCCCCGCCCCGTGTGCTGTCCCTCCTCTTGCTGCTGAGCTTGCTGTCTTGTGACCACTGTCTCCACTTACCTCTGTCCCACATATGTAGATCCTTTTTCGCGCTGACCCTTAGGACTCATGGAGTCGAGCTGACATCATTCAGTTAGTTGAATCTCATGATTACAGTGGGTCCACCACTGTTCTTCTGACTCTGTGAACATATTCTGGCTCATTTATAATTCTCCCTTGTCATATTTTCCTTTCTATATCAGCACCAAATAAGAATTAAATGGCAATCCATCAGATAAGAAATTATCTCAGTCCTCTCAATGTTTCATTCTTCCTGATATTTTGGTCATGATCTGCAGGTGGTCCACAAGGTGGCTATTATCTGCAGCCGCTGAGTGGCACTGACTTGACACCCTGGGATCGGGGGTGGCGGGGGTCCAATTTACCCTTTATTTTCTCAAGTGAATTTCTTTTGTTTTATCACTTCTCTGCTTTGTAATAAACTTCTCTGCACATAAAAATTCACTGGCATTTTTTCCTATTATTTTCATGATCATTTTACTTACTAACTAGGCAATTTATATTGTATATGAAAATACAGGAAGAATAACCCATGTTGAAATCACTTTGACAATAGATGCTACATCAGATATAGATGATTTAAGATTTTAGAATAAAACTGGCATGTATGTATCTGTGCATGTGCATGTGACTTAATATACTAAATTAGGACAGAGTTAATTAAAACACATTATACCTTTAATACCACTATTCCCTTTTGGAAAAAAGGATAAAATTTCTGAACGTGGAGTACATGTCAAAGAAGTTTTTTAAATTGCCTGTAAAGAATTTAATGTATTCAATTCCTTTCACTTAATAAACATTTCCAAGTTATAATCATAGATGGGTTATAAGTCCCATTGAGTTCAGTTGAGGAGATACCATGTTTCATTGTATTAAAAAAAAAACACTTTATTAAGGTCTGATTATGTATAAAAAGGTTATATATATTTAGTGAATACAACTCAATGAGATATATTACTGTATTTTTAAGAAAATATGCCAGATCTGGATTGTGTGCTGTGTTTCTGAGCATCTCTCTCAGAGTTTTCCTCATAATTCAAATGTCTCCTCACTTAACAAATGTCTCCTCACTTAACAATTCAAATGTCTCCTCCTTCTCACTCACTTAACATAACTTAAATGTCTCCTCCTAGGAGGTTGGAATTTCAGAGTTCACTTTTTAAAAAGATTCTTTTAATTGAAGCTAATTTGTAGTTTTGAGTAGTTCTCAGTTGGGGTACACACTGACTTGGGATGGGGGGTACATTGATACTGAATTCTACAAAGAAGAATGAAACCTACCCAATGAGTAAGTAATGGCAAGATTTCCTAACCTCTGATTTAGAATTTGAAATAGCAACACCTTTGGATAATGTCCACTCCAGTATTTTGGGTTTCCTTGTGGCTCAGCTGGTAAAGAACCCACCTGCAATGTGGGAGACCAGGGTTTGATCCTGTGGGAAGATCCCCTGGAGAAGGGAACAGCCCCCTACTCTAATATGCTGATCTGGAGAATTCCATGGACTGTAGAGTCCATGGGGTCGCAAAGATTCGGACAGGACTGAGTAACTTTCACTTTTGGATGATGTCAGAAATTACTTTCCAAAATAATGTTCTATGACTTGTCTATAAAAATATTTAAAAATTGAACAAAAAATTTAAAGCATCATTATAGCATCAAACATTCTCAACTACTAAAACACTTTCTATGCTGGTACTTCCAGGATGAGGAAAGTAAGGGGAGCTCATTGGAAGGAAACACACAGACCACCTTCTCCACAAGGGTAATTATCACATGTAGAAATAAACTGAATATATAAAGATTGTCTCAGTTGCCAACTGCTACATTACAATCTATGCCAAAGCTTAATAGCCAAACACAGCAACAATTTTTTATTTCTCACAATTCTGTGCATTGACTGGGCATTCTGATGATCTTTCCTGTTCTCACTCATACCACTGTGCTGATCTCAAAATTTAACTGGGACTCAGAGTTCCAAGATTTACATGTCTGGTAGTTGACTCTTCCAGAAAGGAGAAGAAGATGCTTGAAGACTTCTTAAGGCTTAGATTCCAGATCTCATATAACACTATTTCCACTGTATGCTATTGGTCAAAGCAAATCATAAGGCCAAACCAGACACAAAGAGTAAGGAAACAGAATCTACCTCTTGATGGGAAGAATTGCAAGACTTGCTGGCCAGTTCAGGGCTGAGGTAGAATGCAGAAGCTCTACTAAAAGAATGTCAGTCCTGAGGGTCCCTTCCTTCCTGTCTTCCACTTATTTGAATACAAAGTAAGAACATTGATTCATGCAGGTGATATGGATTCCCACCTCTATGAATTACAATGAGAAAGTTTTGGCTACAATCACTGGCAGAGATGGGGCTCCATGTAATGACAGCTCTTCATATTTAAGAGAAGAGAAATAAGGAAAGCGAGAACTTCCAGACTGCAGAATGGTCCCATGTGTGCACCTGACATTAGTTGCTCATGAGTTGTGAAAATTTGTCACCTCCTAGTAACAAAAGAGACTGCATGATGCTTACACACTTGAGATTTGATATGATGGATAAAGCCAAAAGAGATTTTTTACTTAAAAAAGCAAAAGTGAAAATGTCAAGAGGCAATGCAACTCTTGCAATCTGTCCCACCTTCTCCTTCCCCCACTGTGCCCACAAGTCCATTGTCTATGTCTGCATCTCTATTCCTTCCCTGCAAAGAGATAGTAGCATTGCATATATACACTGCCATGTGTAAAATAGATAGTGGGAAGCTGCTGTATGGCACAGAGAGCTCAGCTCAGTGTTCTGTGAGGACCTAGAGGGCTGAGATGGTGGGAAGGGAGATTCAGGAGGGAGAGGATATATATGTACATATTGCTGACTCACTTGGTTGTACAGCAGAAACAGACACAACACTGTAAAGCAATTATAGTCCAATAAAAATAATAATAACTAACAAAACTACAAACTACCAGTCAAAAAATAAATGTCAAGTGGCAGAGAGTGCCATCTCTTTCACTTCTTTTATCAAGAGACTAAGACTATTGAAGCTTTGCAGAAGATATGGAAAGAGACTCTGAAGCTAAAGAGTTCAGTGTTATTGGCTTGATCTCAAAAGACCCAGAACATCTCTTTGATTTAGGAGGAGGTATGGCAGTTGGACAAATTCTCCAGTCATCTCCTGCTAAAGCTAATATTTACTATGGATTAATGGAGTGTTTACTCTCCAGTGCCCTCCATGTCCCCCCTCCCCCACCCCAGCTGAAAAAGCAATTTCACCAAACCAAAGTCCCCAAAAGACTTTGGAAGCCACCATTTTCACCATTATATAGATGAACTGTGTGGTTTCTGGTGTTAGGTAACCACATGGTTGAAGGAGTGGAGGAAAGTATTATTTGTCATCGTAATATCAAACTGACAAGAGCAGAACCCCCACTATTCAGGGGCAACCAAGACCAATAGTTGGTTCAGTTCAGTTCAGTTCAGTCGCTCAGTGGTGTCCAACTGTCTGTGACCCCATGAATTGCAGCATGCCAGGCCTCCCTGTCCATCACCAATTCCTGGAGTTCACTTAAACTCACATCCATCAGGTCGGTGATGCCATCCAGCCATCTCATCCTCGGTCATCCCCTTCTCCTCCTGCCCCCAATCCCTCCCAGCATCAGAGTCTTTTCCAATGAATCAACTCTTCACATGAGGTGGCCAAAGTACTGGAGTTTCAACTTCAGCATAATTCCTTCCAAAGAAATCCCAGGCCGATCTCCTTCAGAATGGACTGGTTGGATCTCCTTGAAGTCCAAGGGACTCTCAAGAGTCTTCTCCAACACCACAGTTCAAAAGCATCAATTCTTTGGTGCTTGGCCTTCTTTACAGTCCAACTCTCACATCCATACATGACCACAGGAAAAACCATAGCCTTGACTAGACAGACCTTAGTCTGCAAAGTAATACCTCTGCTTTTGATAGCAAAGACTAAAATTGGATTTTAAACTCATTTATATTATAAGCAGTTCTACATATAGATTTTGTTTTTCTTCTATCAACATTCACATAGAAGAAGATTCACTGGGCTTCTCTTGCTAAGAATTTCCAGTTCTGGCTATCTCAGATGAGAGATCCTTCCAGACTCTTTTGTAATCGTTTAGGCCCAGTAAGGGAGTTAAAACCCTAGCCCAGAGTCATTGGTTCCTATCCTGAAGAAGCTTCAGCATCAGTTCACAGATTGAAAAATTTGGTCTTAAGTTCCAGCTTCATTTTGGAATCTGGAAATTTTTGTTTTCTTTCTTTTTTAATTTTTATTAATTTCTATATTTTTAATTGGAGGATAACTTCCTTGCCACAAAAAATTGGACACGACTGAACAACTAACATTTTCAAAATTTCTTTACAATATTGTGTTGGTTTCTGCCATATATCAGCATAAGTCAGTCATAGACATACAGATGTCCCCTCCCTCTCGAAACTCCCTCTCCCTTCTCACCCCATCCCACTCCTCTAGGTAGCCACAGAGCACTGGGTTTGAGCTACCTGCATCATACAGCAAATTTTCATCAACTATCTCTTTTACATATGGCAGTGTATATGTTCAGTGCTGTTATCTCTATTCATCCCACCCTTTCCTCCCCTGACTATGTCCACAAGTCTGTTATCTATGTCTGCATTTCCACTGCTACCCTGCAAATAGGTTAACAAGTACCATCTTTCTAGATTCCATATATATGTTTTAATATATGATATTTTTCTCTTTGACTCACTTCACTCTGTGTAATAAGCTGTGATTCACCCACCTCATTAAAACTGACTCAAATGTGTTCTTTTTATGGTTGAGTGGACTGCAAGGAGATCCAACCAGTCCATTCTGAAGGAGATCAGCCCTGGGATTTCTTTGGAAGGAGTGATGCTAAAGCTGAAACTCCAGTACTTTGGCCACCTCATGTAAAGAGTTGACTCATTGGAAAAGACTCTGATGCTGGGAGGGATTGGGGGCAGGAGAAGAAGAGGACGACCAAGGATGAGATGGCTGGATGGCATCACTGACTCGATGGATGTGAGTCTGAGTGAACTCCGGGAGGTGGTGATGGACAGGAAGGCCTGGCATGCAGCGATTCATGGGGTCGCAAAGAGTTGGACATGACTGAGTGACTGAACTGAACTGAACTGAAGGGCCTAGTTAGGAAATTTCTTGTAAAACTGTGATACATTAGTTCAAAGGACTGTTGAGGCCAAAATAGTCCACAGAATGTAAGTCATAAATAAAAATGCTATTTGTAAGCAAATCAGAATATATTACCCTTATATCAACTTAAAATGTGACTTTGCCCACAATATTTCATGTAATTCTAGCCACATTATGTCAGAGAACATTTAGTCTGTACAGTAAAAATCAACTAATATTATAAAAGGAGCCAAGAGGGTATCTTGGCATGAGGAATATAGAGAATGAACTTGATATAATTCCCATTTGTGATATCTTTCATGATATCACTGAAGCAAAAATAAAACTGATACCCTCATGACAACAACAAAAAGCCTCCTCCTTGTAGCTCAAGGGGGTAATTTTAGGACAAATGACATTTTAAAAGCATTTGATTAGTGATTTGCACGCTCTTGGCCCTTCTTTTTCCATTTAGTACATGGCTGACAGGATTCCTTTTTTGTTTGTTTGTTTTTCAAAGGAAAAGTGTAAATTTACTTCATACATAAGATACAAATTTATAGAACTCATCATAAAAGGTAAAGTATAGGGTGAAGGTATAATTGAAAAACAATAAAAGGAATTAGACAAGTGCATATCTCATCAGCCACAATGTGCTACCAAGGGAAACCAGACTATACTTTAAGACCTGGGAAAAAGCAGTCCGCCCACCCCATCCCAGCTCTAATAAGTCAGCCTCTGTGCTGGTGCACAGATCGGCCCTGGTATGCAAGCCCTGAGGCCCTTTTGGATTGTTTGTCATTGGAGTAAATTGTTTCCTCATTCATTTTTAGTTGGGAACTTCCCCGGTGGTTCAGGAGTAAAGAATCTGGGTTGAGAAGATGCCCCGGGGAAGGAAATGGCAATCCACTCCAGAATCCCATAGACAGAGGAGTCTGGCAAGGTCTCCAGTCCATGGGGTCACAAAGAGTCGGACACAACTGAGCGGCTAAACACTGGCAACAATCACTCTAAGTGTTCCCTACTTGAGGTTGTCAATTATATTCCAGTAAAACTGGGGAAGGAAAAAATACTTGAGATATTCTCTCTCCTGTCTGACAACCGTATCATCTGCAGAGCCTGATAAACAGAAAAGTCACAGTAGAAGTTGTTTACTGAGGAATGAGGAGACTGGGACCCCATTAGGTGACCACATGAAACCACATGACCCTTTTTATAAAATGAGGAGATGTTTGTATAAGTTCTCTGCCATCTCTTCGCAGAATCTACACATGCAATGACAACCCCAAGAAATTACACAGATAAAAATTGCAATGGATGCTTGATGAGGGTGTTATCGTTAAGGTAGAGGTTGAGTTTGGTTTGGAAGGTGAGGAGGGTACAGAATCCACCTGGAAGTGAATGGGAAGATACCAGCAACCAAGGCAGGACCACCCAGGCTCCCCTGGGGAGGAGTGATTAAACCATGTGACAGCCATCCTGGGTGCCATGTGGCCCTGCTCACATGGAAACCCACAAACCTGCCTTTCCGTGAGTCACGGAGGGAGACTCCTGGGAAGCAGGTGACACTGGGCTGCCTGGAGTGCTACTGTGAGCCTGTTAGCTTCATGTGCATGGTTGTAAATACCGGGTCACTGTTTGGGTGGCAATTATGGGAGTCTTTGAGTCCAGAAATAAAATGCTAACTACAGGGCCAAAGGGTAAAATAATTAGATACTAGCGTAATTGGGAAAACACATTCTTCTTTATATGGATTAGAATATTTCAAAGGAAATTTCACTAGCTTCAAATCATGTGGCTAGATTTGGTGAATATAAACAAAACAAGAAAACAGAAAATATCTGTGGGGTGTGTGCATGGATATAGGGGTAGAGGGTTACCAAAACTGCTATTAGTCAATGTTAAATCCTCACTTAATTGGCCAGAATATTAACAAGGAATGGCATGAGTCTCTGGGGATCATCAGCTCCTGGCCAGGGTATATAAAGGGCCCAGGGCAGGAGGAAGACACTCACACCTGGGAACACTCAACTCCTCTCACCACCTCCACCCCACTCGGCCCCACACGCCACCATGACCGGCTCCTGCTGCGGCCCCACCTTCTCCTCCCTCAGCTGCGGCGGAGGCTGCCTCCAGCCCTGCTGCTCCCGCGACCCCTGCTGCTGCCGCCCAGTGTCCTGCCAGACCACCGTGACCCGCCCCGTGACCTGCGTGCCCCGCTGCACGCGCCCCATCTGCGAGCCCTGCCGCCGCCCGGTCTGCTGCGACCCCTGCAGCCTGCAGGAGGGCTGCTGCCGCCCCATCACCTGCTGCCCCGCGTCCTGCCAGGCCGTGGTCTGCCGCCCCTGCTGCTGGGCCACCACGTGCTGCCAGCCCGTCTCCGTGCAGTCCCCGTGCTGCCGCCCCACCTGCTGCCGGCCCGCCCCCTGCCGCACCACGTGCCGCACCCGCAGGACCTCCCCCTGCTGCTGAAACCCCACTTTCCTATGAAGCAACATCCTGGGGCCTAAGCATCCACTCTACATTTTAATTACATTGAAAGAAAAATAGACATTTTTTCATAAGGTGACAATCATCATTTTTATATTTTATCATCTGGATATATAAGCAGATGTCCAATCAAATGTGCAGGTGTCTCCATCAGCAGAAGTCACAATGGATGCTAAAGCCATCTTTAAAAGTCCTCAAGTGGGTGTCGCAAACCCAGTCTGAATTCCAGAGGCTGCTCAAACTCTCCCCTCCATCTTTTGTAATGTGCTGCCTGCTTATTTTTCAATAAACTAATTTTTTCCTGTAACCCCTCTGCTACCTGATTCATTCATTAGTGCATGTTTATTAGTGTACACAGATGAGCAAACAATGAAAAGGAAGAGAGATGGAGAGGATGAAGGAGACAGGAGAGGCAAAGAAGAGGTACAGGGATCCAGGGATGAGTCTTAACTGGTGGTACAGGACTGTGAGACCAGTCCTCAGACTGCCCATGTGCATAGGAAATCTGAGCACACTAGGTCCTGCGTGGCTTGTCCTTTGGCCACATCTCCAGATTCATGTCTTAACACTCTCCAACTATATTTCACTCTAAACAACTCTGAACTTCTCACAGTAACTGGCACAAGTCACAGTGTTCCATGTCTTTGCTTTTGTCATGTTCTTCATTTAATCTGGAATATCTTTTCATCTACCCCTTCCCTCCACCCTCTTCATCTACCTAACCCTGAGTCATTTCCAAGATTCAGCTCAGTCTTCTCTGTTCTGTCCTAAGCCCTCCATCATGTATGGATGTGAGAGTTGGACTATGAAGAAAGCTGAGTGCCAAAGAACTGATGCTTTTGAACTGTGGTGTTGGAGAAGACTCTTGAGAGTCCCATAGACTGCAAGGAGATCCAACCAGTCCATTCTAAAAGAGATCAGCCCTGGGTGTTCTCTGGAAGGAATGATGATAAAGCTGAAACTCCAGTACTTTGGCCACCTCATGCGAAGAGTTGACTCATTGGAAAAGACTCTGATGCTGGGAGGAATTGGGGGCCAGGAGGAAAAGGAGACGACAGGGGATGAGATGGCTGGATGGCATCACCGACCTGATGGACATGAGTTTGAGTGAACTCCGGGAGTAGGTGATGGACAGGGAGGCCTGGCGTGCTGCAATTCATGGGGTTGCAAAGAGTCGGACATGACTGAGCGACTGAACTGAACTGAAGCCGTCCATCACCAAACACACATGCATAACATGCATGAACACACATGCACACACCCACAAGCTAGGTTAGGTGCCCCTGCTGCTGCTGCTAAGTCACTTCAGTCGTGTCCAACTCTGTGCGACCCCATAGACGGCAGCCCACCAGGCTCCCCCGTCCCTGGGATTCTCCAGGCAAGAACACTGGAGTGGGTTGCCATTTCCTTCTCCAATGCAGGAAAGTGAAAAGTGAAAGGGAAGTCGCTCAGTCTTGTCCGACTCTTCGCGAACCCACAGACTGCAGCCTACCAGGCTCCTCCGCCCATGGGATCTTCCAGGCAAAAGTACTGGAGTGGGGTGCCATCGCCTTCTCCGTAGGTGCCCCTAAGTTGTGCCAATAACATCCCATACCTCCTTCCCTCTTCACAAGGCACAGTATTGAGATTATCTATTTCTCTACCTCCAATGAAGGAGCCACAATTTGCCTGGTTCCCATTTCTGAGGTCAATGTTTAGAATATAGCTGGTAGTCAATTTCTATTTATTGAATCAAAATACATTAGAAGGGAATTGTCTTTATGAAAAGAATTCTAAAAGCTATATATTTACTTAAAGCAAAAAATTCATCAGTTTAACTTAAATTTTCTGACCTCCAGTTTTCTGTCTACAAAGTGAGAAAATTAATATTTATCAATGTAAATTTCTGGGTAAGTTAAGCAACTTAATGTATATAAAGTGCCTGACACATAGGAAGCACCCTTACTGTTACCAAACCAATTTAGATCTGCTCGCTCATGCACAGTAAAACAAATCTTTTGACACTGCATTGTGGTGAAGAAAAGTACAGAGTTGATTGCAAGGCAACCAACATGGAACCAAGCAAGGAGAATGGGCAGCTTAGGCTCAAAAGACCTGAACTCCCCAATGGCTCTCAGGGAAGTGTTTTTAAAGACAAGGTGAAGAGGAGGAACTTAGGGTCCAGCATCAGCTCACACTCAGTTTTCTGATTGGTTGATGGTGAGGTTAATAGGATTATATTTCAGGAATCTGCCATCAACCTCTGATTCCAATTGGTCTGGGGTCTCTGTGCTTCTGATCAGCATGCAATTAATTTCTTCCGCCTGATGGGGGGTTTAGTGTCTGCAAAACAACTGAAGGGTATGGCTCAGAATAGTATCCTTGACAAGAAACTGAAAGTCCTTGACTTTGTTTTAATGACTGAACTATCATGATTTTATCTTACTTGATTGTCTTCCTTTGTTTCTGTGTTTTCTCATTTCTTCGATTAAATTCGCTCTTTGGAACTTGGGGGAGGCTTAGGAAGCTAATGCTTCTCTGCAAACAAAAAGCAGGGAGGGGAAATGGGGGAAAATTTGTTCCTGGGAAGGCCCCACAGCATCCTGGCCTATTTCAATACCATTCATATTTGTTGAACATTTGATCATTGCTATAACAAACAGGCTCAAAAGATGTGCTACTTATTACATATCATGTTATTTTAAGTTGGAAGGCATTCAGGGGAAGACTCTTTTCAGGATAATCCATAACCACTGCCAGAGACTAATTTTCTAATAAATATAATAAAGACAGCACAAAAAAATTCGTCATTAGGTCAGGGCTGTTTCAGGATGAAAGGGCTCTTTAAAGGCTGATTTACAGTATGTAGGAAAGAGTCCTTGATGGCAAGGTTTATGAATATGAATAGGGGTTTATCATCAGGGTAATGAGAACTGGGGATATACATGCATTTGATAGTTATACTTTCTCTTTCACCCTAACCCAGAGGAATTAAACACAAAGCTGTAGGAGACTCCAAAAGATTACTTGTTTAGTCTTCCTTAGATTTAAGCAGATAAATACTTAAACCACTTAGAAGAGATGTTTATTTTTTAATTCCAGAAATAAATTCCACTAGTTCCCTTATCACACAGGCCTTTTGTCTTTTCCAAATTACTTTCTCTTTTCAATTAATAATACCCGTATCTTCTGTCTTCTACACTTTTATGGATTTTATAATAAACTTGGATTATGAAGAACATCAGAGACTCTTACGACAGATGAGGAAACTGGGACTGCTAGTGTAAAGTATTGTCTCTAAATTACAAAATTGACAGGTGGTGGAGGAAGAGTTTATTTTTTAACTTTTCATTTTATATTGGCATATAGCCAATTAATAATGTGGTGATAGTTTCAGGTGGATGGCAAAGGGACTCAGCCATACATATATACGTATCCTTTCTCTCCCAAACTCCCATCCCAACCAGACTGCCACATAACACTGAGCAGAGCAGTAGGTCCTTGTTGGTTATCCCTTTTAAATAAAGCAGTGTGTACATTTCGATCCCATACTCCCGATCTCTCCCTGTTATCCTTCCCTCCTGGTAACCATAAGTTTTCCATTCTCTAAGTCTGTGAGTCTGTTTCAGTTTTGTAAATAAGTTTACTTGTATTATTTCTTTTTAAGTTCTGATATTTCTCTTTCTCTGTCTGACTTATCTGTGTTCCCCACCCTCCTCCTGCCCTTTGTCCCTCAATCTTCCCCATTCCCATCTCTGACACTTATGATTGGAGGCTATTTTAAGGATCATTTCGGAGAACACAGAATGCATTTTCTATTTTCAGAACTTGCAAAATGTCCTAACATCCAGAGCCTCCAAATTAGTTTCTAAGAAAACATAACTAATGACACTCATAACAAAACACAACTCATGAAACTATTGAGATGAGGGCATGGCTTTTTCTGGCCATCAGAAAAAGTCATCATCACTACATGCTTTTTCAATCCAACTAAAAAATCCCATAATTTATCACCACCTTAGATAATGTTTACTTGCTTCACTCTAATGATTATGCTCTTGCAGAACACCTGGAATTTGCACAATGTAACTAAAAAAGCCCATGAGATAAAGGCCAGGGACACATCCCTTTTCTAACAAACATGTCCATTAGTGTGCGCAAGGGAGACCACCCAGCATTAGGAATACAGGACATCCCACCAAGTGAAGGTAAAGGTTTTTATAGGGTTTTGAGGAATGGGAGAATGCAGGTAAAATTACATGAAATGGTAGGTTCAAAGTGAAATGTGGCTTTGTGTAAAAGAATTACAGCAGCACTGGGCAGTGAAATGGACTTAATGTCTCCTCTCTCTGGAAACCACATAGTTAAGATAACTGCGGAATGTGGTATCTGAAAATCTCATATCTGATTCTCTGCCCCTTGGATTGGATATTGAGACTGCTTTTGTGTTAAGGTGATTAAGGTGCTATCCAAGCAATAATGGGATGTCCCCTTATTATTTGGGATTCCCAGGTGGCTCAGTGGTAAACAATTCGCCTGCCAATGCAGAAGATGCAAGAGACACAGGTTCCAGCCGTGAGTCAGGAAGATCTCCTGGAGTAGGGGATGGCAACCCACTTCAGTATTCTTGCCTGGAAAACTCCACGGACAGAGGAGCCTGACAGGCTACAGTCCATGGGGCCGCAAAGGGTCAGACACGACCAAGCATAGCACAGCCCTTATTACTACTATTACTTCAAATAGCAAAGTTTCTGACAGTCCATGATCACAGAACACAAGATTTCTTAGGACTAAGTCTGCTTGGCAGTTAAAATAAGCATGCGTTTACAGACATATTCCCATTCCTAATGTTTGAATCTCTGTATATATTCTAAGGGATTCCCTGGAATCCCTTAGGTAAAGAATCCACCTGCCAGTGCAGGAGGTGTGGGAGACTCAGGCTTGATTCTTGGGTGGGGAAGATTCCCCAGAGGAGGAAATGGCAACCCATTCCACTAGTCTTCCCTGGGAAATCCCATGGACAGAAGAGCCTGCTGGGCTACAGTTCATAGCATCGCAAATGAGTTGGTCACAATTTAGTGACTAAACAAACAACAATATATTCCAAGCCAAATAGCATTATCCTAAAATAAACCATAAGTGAGTTCTTATTTTATTTCCCTATATGAGACAGAATTTTTGATTACCACTACTACCTGTTCACTCTTTTAAAGTGACTCAGAGTTGCAAAAAGACCAGGAGTTATGCATCAGTGTTTGTAGTCAAAAGACGGTGTGCAGTATTGCTGAAGCTTTGCCACTCTTTTACCTGTATATCTCTGGAGAAATCTTTCACCCATTTGGCCTTCCACAAATTGGGATAGACTATCATGGATCAGAAACTTTAAGGACGAGAATTATGGTGGACCAAAGTGTGTCAATTGCCTCAGCAACCCTTTGTTCAATGTTATCTTTCGTTAGCATTTATTTATTTATTGTCACATTTTTTGAAGTATAGTTGGTTTATAATGTTATGCCAATTGAAAAGAGTATAGTGTTATTTTTCACCTTTTTTCCAATTTACATTTATTTTCTGTACCCCCATTTTTCTTAGCTGAGACTGAAAAAGACAAAACAATTTTATCAATCACCAGCTCACTTACTTCCCTTTGTCATTTTTAAAATTTTTATTATTTTTTTGGCCGTACCATGTGTCATCTGGGATTTTCTTTCACCAACCAGGGATGGAACCCATGCCCCCTGCAGCGGAAGCACAGAGTCTTAACCACTGGACCACCAGGGAAGTCCCTCCCCTTGTCTCTCTTAGAAGCCCAACTTCACACTTGATGCATAAGCAAGCAAAATCCTCAGCCAGCAAACCAAAGCATCTACAACAGAAAGATAATTTGTCCCTTTATAAATAGTTTAATGTGTGTTGAAGAACTCTGTACAAGTGCTTATGTCACACCTAGGAAGCAAGAAATATTCCAATTTCGATGTTATTTCTAAGACTCAAGAAGGAATACTCAGAAGGGCATAATATGAATAAAATCTTTACTTCGTTTGGCCTTACTGTCGCATGAAAAGTTTGTCTCCTTTAATTGGTTTCCCTGCCTTTGTCTTGCCTTTCTAAAATTTGTAATTACTCTGTGATAAGAAACTACAGTATAGCACTGTTTACTTAACAAGGGTTTTGTATGTTGCTATGAAGTGATAGGCCAATTCAGGCCATGAAACAGCATTACTTGAGTGACTTAGGTGGTGATTTCCTGATAAACAAGGTGGACTAACACATTATTTTACAGAAGCACTGGGCCATTTGTTCCATTGCAGAAGCGGTACACATCACCTTTTTGGTTTGTGTAAAACCAAACCAAGCCATTTTGGTTTTCCAGAAACTCATCCTTCATTTCAGTGTCAATCAGAAACCAGGCTTATGACTCATGAACCTTAAAATCCCATGCTTAGTCATGGATGATGAACAGAGGAAAGTGTGATGGTGGCAACACTGGATTCCTCAAACTTTCAGCTCGTCTGTCGCATGACATGGCCTGGAAGAATTAGCTATTCAAAGAGTAATTTTTCAGATGATGCAAATCATCAAGTATTCATTTCAAGGAGAAAAACACAGGGAGAAAGAAAAGCACCTATCAGCGATGCTGGTATTGCTGCCTCAGCAGTTGAATCCACCAATCTGGGGTTCTCATTTCAATGGGCAACCACAACTCCAGGAAACAACAGCTTGTCCTGGGGATCATCAGCTCCTGGCCAGGGTATATAAAGGGCCCAGGGCAGGAGGAAGACACTCACACCTGGGAACACTCAACTCCTCTCACCACCTCCACCCCACTCGGCCCCACACGCCACCATGACCGGCTCCTGCTGCGGCCCCACCTTCTCCTCCCTCAGCTGCGGCGGAGGCTGCCTCCAGCCCTGCTGCTCCCGCGACCCCTGCTGCTGCCGCCCAGTGTCCTGCCAGACCACCGTGACCCGCCCCGTGACCTGCGTGCCCCGCTGCACGCGCCCCATCTGCGAGCCCTGCCGCCGCCCGGTCTGCTGCGACCCCTGCAGCCTGCAGGAGGGCTGCTGCCGCCCCATCACCTGCTGCCCCGCGTCCTGCCAGGCCGTGGTCTGCCGCCCCTGCTGCTGGGCCACCACGTGCTGCCAGCCCGTCTCCGTGCAGTCCCCGTGCTGCCGCCCCACCTGCTGCCGGCCCGCCCCCTGCCGCACCACGTGCCGCACCCGCAGGACCTCCCCCTGCTGCTGAGCAGCCCTGCAGGATATTACCCCAGGTGTTCAGAAACATGTGCCAGCCCTTCCCACCCTTGATGGATCAGATGAGAGATACTACTTCTGAAACCTACCTGCCTGCAACAATTCAGTTCAGCCTGCAAAATTAACTGAGAAGTAATTCTTGATTCCTTTTCCCGTTTAAATATATACCTAAATCTGGCCTTCTTTGACAGTCTTTAGAAAAATTCCAGCTTTCAGGATTTGAATTCTTGGCTTTAAAAAATGAATAAACAAAGATTAAAATTGCTCTTGAATAGAGTCCTAGTCCACTGACTCATCATCACTTCTCTACTATTTCAAGATGAGATATTTTTACATTTATCCTGGGGCTTTGCATGGTAAAATAATAAATTTTTATTTCTCAGAGGCAAATGTGTTTATTGTTTATTAATCTTCAAAAGTTCATTTTTTAACTTATGTTATAATATGGGGGGTCAGAAGAAACAAGTGAAGAAAGATTTTCCAAGGGCCATTATTTTTTAATTTTAGGAACAATTCATGCACAAGGTCTCTAATTTTAATAGCAATCCAAATAATTTAGAATCTCTTACATGAACCACCTTCATATTTCAAGTCAAAGTTCTCATTCATGCTGAGGAAGAGGAGAGTTGATAGGAAGTCTCTCTGATCCCAAACTTGACTAACAAATCATTCTCACATCTGTGATAAGGGGGAGGAAACCTAAGTCCTAAATATGCATTGGAAGGACTGATGCTGAAACTTGAGCTCCAATGTTTTAACCACCTGATGCGAAGAGCCGATTCATTGGAAAAGATCCTGATGCTGAGAGAGAGACTGAAGGCAAAAGGAGAAAAGGGCAGCAGAGGATGAGCAGTTAGGTAGCATCACCGACTCAATGGACATGACTGTGAGCAAACTCTGGGAAATAGTAAAGGACAGAGTAGCCTGGCGTGCTGAATCCATGGGTTCACAAAGAGTGAGACACAACTTGGCGACTGAATGACAACAACAACAGCCTAAGTCAGAATCCCATTTGTTCCCTGACCTAGAAAACTGTGCAGTGATTAATATCAACTGGTACCTGGAATTCCTAACCCCTGAAATGCCTGTCCTAGAAGAACCAGTATGCCATATTTTCCAGAATCCCTCCAGTGAAGGAAGGGAAATGTAGCTTGGCTAGAACCATTTCTAATTTAGAACTCTAAACAATTTTACTATCCAAACCATGCTAATGTATTTGAAATAATAACATTAATCCACAGTAGATATGTTTTTGTGGCTTTTAAATACTTGTAGGCTGGTCAGGAAACTAGCCACTATTGTTATCCTGAGAAATAATGTATTGACTTCCTGACATCTGATCTTAAAGAATTTTTGGAATGTGCTGTTTATACATCTGGTCTCATCTACCTGCCCAGCTACAGGAATCAGGCAAGGAAATCTTTGTGAAGACCCAGAACTTGACTGACTTTATTCACTGCTGGATTCCCACTGACCAGCACAATACTTGACACGTAGTATATGATCAGAAATTAGTTACTACATAATTGAATGAACAAATTCTAAGGGGTTGGAAGACAGAAAGATTTCATTACACCCCAGTTCTCTTCTCAGGCTGGACATGTGCATTCTTACAGTAAAACAATAAGCCACCGCTTGAAGAGAAGTAGTTTTCTTGGAATAAAGTTTTCTCAACAAGTAGCTCATTATTTTTAAAACCTTTACATTGTCAGTATGTACAATGGAATTTCCTGTTAATTAAGTTTGACACTTTCGTTGCTGTGCAGTCCCTAAGTCATGTCCGACTCCTTGTGACCCCATGGACTACAGCACGCTAGACTTCCCTGTCCTTCCCTACCTCCCGGAGTTTGCTCAAATTCATGTCCACTGAGTCAGTGATGCTACTTAACTGTCTCATCCCCTGCCTCCTCCTTCTCTCTCTTCTCCTTTTGCTTCCAATCTTTCCCTAGCATCAGGGTCTTTTCCAATGAGTCAGCTGTTCGCATCAGGTGGTCAAAGTATCAGCGAGTTTACTGGTTGACAGTTCAAAAGTCCAATTTCTATCTATATATTCTTGATCATTGTTTTTTATTAATAATTTTAAAAATTATTTTCTTGAATTCTCTCACTACACTTTGTTTTCCTTTTGTCAGAATTTTCCTCCTTAACCTTCTAGAGACTAGCTTTTCTCAGACGTAGAATGTTCTGTTTGATCCCAAGCTCACCATTATTATTGGATCATGTTTGTTGCACCGTAACACCACACCCTGGTCAGCCACGGTGGCTGGTGCAGGTCTGGATAAGTCTGCAAGGGATTCTGTGGGCAGAATGCTTGAAAAGAAGGCTTAAATTGCAGCCTTGAGTCACAGATCCAGAACAGACTTGATTGTAAAGCACAGGTCAGAACCCAGCAAATCCAGAGGCAGGGAAAAAAAAAAAAAAACTGCTGAGTGATGTGATCTTCCTGCAGACCCTGACAGTTTGAAATAATTGAAAATCACAAGGGGTCTGTAAGCAGAAGGAAGCCTAGTACATGAGGGGACACTGAAGCAAGAGACAGTGGGGTAAAGGCAAGGCGGGCTTGAGACCACCTAGGGCTGTGGGACCTATACCTGGCGGGGCTCATCGTGCTGGCAGGCTGCTACCTTCATCTAGATGGTGGTTCTGTTTATAGTGCCTCAGGACCACTCAACTATGTCCAACTTTAATACTTTTTCCTTAAAGTGTCTTTTGGAATTCTGAGAAGGCTCTGCGGGAGATAATTCCTCACATTCCTGAGGATACTAATTAAGACATAGAGTTCTCCCAGATGACTCTCAAAATCAGCCATTTCACACACAACAATTTAAAAAATAATTTGTCATTAAAATTCCTAAATAAAGCAGACATTCCTTATTGACAAGGAATGAGGTTTCCACAATTTCATTCTTCAACTCCTTAGGCTTAGAATGTTGCCATAGATTGGAATAACTAATAACTATTGGAATAACTACTGGCTCCAACACTAGCAGATGACTTTAGGCAAGTCACTTATCTGGCTTTATGCGTAAAATAAGAGATATAACAATAACTACCTCATAGGATTTTTTATTGAAGTATAGTTAATTTACAATGTTCTATCATTTTCAAGTGTACAGCAAAGTGGTCCAATTATACATATATATATTCTTTTTCAGATTACTTTCCTTTATAAGTTATTGCAAGATTTAAGCATAGTTCCCTGTGCTATACAGTAGGCCCTTGCTGTTTACATATTTTATATAGAGTATTGTGTATATGTCAACCCCAAACTCCTAATTTGTCCTCCTCTGCCTGCTATCCAGGCTTCCCCAGATGGCGCTAGTGGTAAAGAACCCGCCTGCCAATGCAGGGGACATAAGAGAGGCAGGTTCAATCCCTGGATCAGGGAAGACCCCCAAGGAGGGCATGGTAACCTATTCCAGTATTCTTGCCTGGGAAATCCCATGGACAGAGGAGCCTGGCGGGCTACAGTCCATAGGGTCACAAAAAGTCAGACATGACTGAAGTCATTTAGCACAGTACAACACAGCACCCGCTCTCCCCTTAGGTAACCATAAGTTTGTTCTCTAGTATCATAAGAATTTTTGAAGAATAAATTAATCCATTTATTTCTTTTAGTATAATGCTTAGAATGTGGTTAGAATGCAATGATTCTGGCTATCATGAAAATTACATAAAATTACCATGATTTGGAAAGATATAACTAATGGAAATTAATAAACATGGACCTAAGACCAAAAAAAGCTAAACACATAGTAACAGTGGAATGGTGCTTTCCAGAAGCTGGGTTTATATTCCACATTTTACACATAAGATACCAGATAATAGACTGGACTACGGTCCTTCAGCTAGGACCAATATTTGTGTTGGAAACAATATTTATGGGATGTCAGCGGGGGGGAAGGGGAGATTTTTTTTTAAGTTACACTGAAGATTTCCAGGGGCTGGGGAGAGAGGGTCATGGGGAGCCATTGTTTAATGGGTACAGGATTTCAGTTTTGCAAGATGAAAGAGTTCTGGTGATGAATAGTGCTGATGGTGGCACAACAATGTGGGTGTACTTAATGCCACTGAACTATACATTAAAAAAATGATTAAAACAGTGAATTTTATGCTATGTGTATTTTAGCACTAAAAAACTTGGGGGGGGGGGAACTACTGATGATAGAGTTTTACTAAGATGCATTGCTGTAGCTCCAAAAAGTAGCAGAAAACTTCTTTTGCTGACAAACAAAACATCTCTATAGCATTTTTCTGAACTCGCTTTGCCCAGGAAGCTTAACAGTGTTAAAGGACACTCATAAGTTGGGGAATTCACTTCCACTATTAGTAAGAGCATGACAGCCAGTCTCATGTTATCAAAACATCAACTGGCAAAAGCATCACTGAATTATGAAGATAATTGGACACTTTGAAGTCAGGGTCATTAAATTCATATTTGAACCATAAATAGAAAAATATAATGAGTCTTCATTAAATAAGGAAAACAGTCTTTTATGAGCACTTGAGCATCTGGAAAAAATGTCTAGGGAACTTACTAAACTTGCCAGGGTTATTTCAGAAGGAATAAACAAATACAGGAAAATGATTATGTGTCGTGGGGATCATCAGCTCCTGGCCAGGGTATATAAAGGGCCCAGGGCAGGAGGAAGACACTCACACCTGGGAACACTCAACTCCTCTCACCACCTCCACCCCACTCGGCCCCACACGCCACCATGACCGGCTCCTGCTGCGGCCCCACCTTCTCCTCCCTCAGCTGCGGCGGAGGCTGCCTCCAGCCCTGCTGCTCCCGCGACCCCTGCTGCTGCCGCCCAGTGTCCTGCCAGACCACCGTGACCCGCCGCGTGACCTGCGTGCCCCGCTGCACGCGCCCCATCTGCGAGCCCTGCCGCCGCCCGGTCTGCTGCGACCCCTGCAGCCTGCAGGAGGGCTGCTGCCGCCCCATCACCTGCTGCCCCGCGTCCTGCCAGGCCGTGGTCTGCCGCCCCTGCTGCTGGGCCACCACGTGCTGCCAGCCCGTCTCCGTGCAGTCCCCGTGCTGCCGCCCCACCTGCTGCCGGCCCGCCCCCTGCCGCACCACGTGCCGCACCCGCAGGACCTCCCCCTGCTGCTGAGCGGTGCTTCCTGGGCGCGCATCATCACTAAGTAGAGAGCGGGGTCTCTCCTGCCGTCCCACAGCTTCGCAGCAGAACCACCTCTTTTCTTGAGAAGCCTATTCCTTCTCTCTCAAAGTAGGCGGCACTCTTTTCACACTAATTACTGATGAAAACTATCCTGTCCTCCCACGACCCCTGCTCACTCCTATATTGTGTTGTTGGTTCTCTAATAAACTTAACACTTTTGGCATAGAAATCATGGTCTCTGTGATATTTCCTTTCATTAGATTCTGTCTCTATTTTCCAGAGATATCCAAAGCAAGATAGGAAATAATCCTCTTGTTGTTTTCGAAAATAACCGAAATCTGGGCAGTTTCCTCATTATTGTTGTAAATGGCATTTATAGGACACAGTAGCTGAATATAAAGACAAGAACAGCTACATCTCCAAGTCGCCAATGCCCACAGTTCAGACAGGTAGGTACCAAACACCTGAGAAATGGTCTTCAGTAGTGACCAGTAAGGAGTCTACATCAGGTTACCACTTACATTCCCAGTCTGAGTATTCATTTACGGAAATGACACCTGTTAAAATCCCATGGACGGAGAAGCTTGGTAGGCTGGAGTCCATGGGGTCGCTAGGAGTCGGACACGACTGAGCGACTTCACTTTCACTTTTCACTTTCATGCATTGGAGAAGGAAATGGCAACCCACTCCAGCATTCTTGCCTGGAGAATCCCAGGGACCGGGGAGCCTGGTGGGCTGCCATCTATGGGGTCGCACAGAGTCAGACACGACTGAAGCAACTTAGCAGCAGCAGCAGCAGCAATGACATAAAGTAAGGTGCACTTTCAATATGTACCAATAAAAATTGTTTAAAATTGCTAGCTGTTTTTGATTACATGTGCAATTGCTTTTCTCCCTTTGTATAGCAACTGAGAATTGAGAACACAAGACAGTATTTTTCATATTAAAATTTGCTCATAATGTGATTGTTGAATGATAGTGTTAAATAAAGCCCTAGCATTCATTGTGCAAAATATGTTGTCCATCATCACTAAGAATCTAACTAAATTTTACGCCTTTTCTTTTACGGTTGTTTTTTAAGACCTCCCTCTGTTGCATGGGCTGTGGGACTCACACATTGTGATATTAGTGTCACTATCCACGATTTTGACACATGTTCTTCTCATCAGTTCTACCTGACTCCCCTTTACAGAGATTGGTGCTCAAATAGAGGGAATTCTAATATCTTCCTTCAAGATATTTTTATTTTACATGATTAATGAAATCCCCCACTCAATAATCCTATTTAATATGTATTTTCTGGTGACAGAGCAGAGAACTGACTACTTACTATTTCAAACACCATGCATCTCTGTTCTAAATTCAAAATTTATAGCTTATAAAGCACCACTGAAACAATACCTATTAAAATATATTTATTAACTCAGCAAATATAAGACACTAAGTTCCAGGCACTGTTCTTAGTGCTTGACAAAATTATTAGCTCATTTAACCTTCACAACAACCTTGATTACACATCTATTATTATTCCATATGGCCCAAAGACACATAGTAAGTTGCAAAGTTTTCAATGAGTGTTGTCTGGTTTTAGAGTAAGTGGCATCAGAAAATAGCACATAACTTGCCACCAGTGTCAAATCACCAAGCTTAGTGGCATGAGTTATTCACACATGACCCATATTTTCTCTGCCAGGAAATGAAATTTGGGTGTGGGGTAGAATGAGTATCCTCAACTGAAAACACTGGAATTACTTACTGAAGGGCTCATGACCTCTCATTCTTTGTATATCTTTATAAAAGAAAGAAAAAAGTCATCTTAGAACAGTTTTGGATCAGAAGTGTTTAGAGTAGAGACATGAGTCTTCTTACCTGAGATTGTCCTCTGAAGAGGTTCTCCATGCCCCAAATGTGACCATTATGAAGACACCTCACCCCCAGCAATAGGAAAAACTGATTATTAGATAATGTGCCTTGAGAAGAATAAAGCATAAGCAATAAAAGCAAAAATTAGCAGATGGGACTACATCAAACTAAAAAGTTTCAATGGAGCAAAAACAGCAAACTACAAATGAAAAGGCAACCCACCAAATGGGAGAAACTATTTGCAAACTGTGTACCTGATAAGCAGTTAATATCCACAAAACACAGGAACTCCTACAACTAAATAGCAACAGACCAAAACAAAAGACAGCAGAAAACCAATTCACCTAAAAAAATAAGCAGAGGATTTATAAACATTTTTTCAAAGAAGGCATATAGATGGTCAACAGTTCATGTTGAAAAGATGTTCAACATTGCTAATCACTAGAGAAATGCAAATTAAAACCACAATGTGATATCACCTCACACCTGTTAGAATGGATATTATCAAAAAGACAAAAGATAACAAATGCTAGTGTGATGATGTGGAGAAAAGGGAACCTTGATACACTGTTAATTGGGGGGGGGCTGTAAATTGCTACAGCTACTATGGAAAACAGTTTGGGGGTTCTTCAAAAAACTGAAAATAGAACTATTCTATGATCCAGCAATTCCACTTCTTGGTATACATCCAAAGAAGATGAAATCACTATCTCAAAGAGATTTCCACATTCTCATGTTCACAACAGTAATTTACAATAGCTAGGACACTGAGACAATCTAAATGTCCAACAGATGAATGACTAAATAAAATTAGCTGTTAATTAGGCTAAATTATATATATATATATATATAATAGCCACAAAAAGAAGGAAATCCTGCCTTTTGTGATAACAGGGGTGAAACTTGAAGGCATAATGCTGAATGAAATAAGTTGGACATGAGAAAAGCATATATTGTAATGATTTCACTTATACATGGAATTAAAACCATCAAACTCAAAGAAACATAGAGTAGAAAAGTAGTTACCAAGGGCTGAGGGGTAGAAGAAATGAGATTTGGGTCAAAAGGCACAAACTTTCAGTTATGAGATGAATAATTCCAAGGATCTAATGTACAGCATGGTGACTATAGTTAACAATACTATGACTGACCCTTGAACTACTCTGGGGTTAGGGGCACTGACACTCTACACAGTCAAAATCCAAGTACAACTTATATTCTGCCCTCCATATCTGAGACTTCATATCTATGGTTCCTCTGTACTTGCAGTTCCTCCATATCCATGATGAAACCTATCACAGGTCATTGTCACTGTAGCATTTATGACTGAAAAAGATTTCCATATAAGTAGACCCATGCAGTCCAAACCTGTGTTGTTCAAGAGTCAACTGTATACTTGAAAGGTACTCTGAGAGTAGAGCTTTAATATCCTCATCATAACAACAACAACAAAATGACAATTAGGTAAGGGAAAGAATGTGTTAACTAGCCTTACTGTGGTAAACATTTTGCAGTATAGACATATCAAATCATCACAACATGCACCTTAAAATTACAGTTATATGTCAGTTAAGTTCTGTCGCTCAGTCATGTCCGACTCTTTGTGACCCCATGGACTGCAACACACCAGGCTTCCCTGTCCATCACCAACTCCCAGAGCTTACTCAAACTCATGTCCATCAAGTTGGTGATTCCATCCAACAATCTCACCCTCTGTTGTCCCCATTTCCTCCTGCCTTCAATCTTTCCCAGCATCAGGGTCTTTTCCAAAGAGTTGGTTTTTCACATCAAGTAGCCAAAGTACTGTAACTTCAGCTTCAGCTTCATCAACAGTACTTCCAATGAATATTCAGGACTCTCAAGAGTCTTCTCCAACATCACAGTTCAAAAGCATCAATTCTTCAGTGCTCAACTTTCTTTATGGTCCAAATCCCACATCCATACATGACTACTGGAAAAACCATGGCTTTTACTAGATGGACCTTCATTGGCAAAGTAATGTCTCTGCTGTCTAGGTGGATCATAGCTTTTCTTCCAAGGAGCAAGTGTCTTTAAATTTCATGGCTGCAGTTGCCATCTGCAGTGATTTTGGAGCCCAAGAAAATGAAGTTTCTCACTGTTTCCATTGTTTCCCCATCGATTTGCCATGAATTGATGGGACCAGATGCCGTGATCTTCGTTTATTGAATGTTGAGTTTTAAACCAGGTTTTTCACTCTTCTCTTTTACTTTCATCAAGAGGTTCTTTAATTCCTCTTTGCTTTCTGCCATAAGGGTGGTGTCATCTGCATATCTGAGGTTATTGATATTTCTCCTGGGAATCTTGATTCAGCTTGTGCTTCATCCAGTCCAACATTTCACATGATGTACTCTGCATATAAGTTAAATAGGCAGGGTGACAATATATTCTGTTGACGTACTCCTTTTCCAATTTTGAACCAGCCCATTGTTTCATGCCTGGTTCTGTTTCTTTCTGTTTTAAAATTTTTTTGATGGATAATTGCTTTACAGAATTTTTCCCTTTTCTGTCAAACCTCAACAAGAATCAGCTATAGGGATACATATATTCCCTCCATTTTGAAACTCCCTCCCATCTCCCTACCCATCCCACCCCTCTAGGTTTTTGACCTGCATAAAGATTTCTCAGGAGTCAGGTAGGTGGTCGGGTATTCCCATCTCTTTAACATTTTTCCACAGTTTGTTGTGATCCACAGTCAAAATCAAACCTAGACAGTCAATGAAACAGAAGTAGATGTTTTTCTGGAATTCTCTTGTTTTTTTTTTTTCTATGATCCAATAGATGTCGGCAATGTGATCTCTGGTTCCTAAGCCTTTTCTAAATCCAGCTTAAACATCGAAGTTCTTGGTTCATCTACTATTGAAGCATAGCTTGGAGGATTTTCAGCATTACTTTACTAGCACGTGAAATGAGTGCAATTCTGCTGTAATTTTGAACATTCTTTGGCACTGCCCTTCTTTGAGATTGGAATGAAAACTGACCTTTTCTAATCCTGTGACCGCTGCTGAGTTTTCCAAATTTGCTGACATATTGAGTGCAGCACTTTTGGGACTTGAAATAGCTCAGCTGAAATTCCATCACTCCCACTTAGCTTTGTTTGTAGTGATGCTTCCTAAGGCCCACTTGACTTCACATTCCAGGATGTCTGGCTCTAGGTGAGTGTTTACACCATCATGGTTATCTGGGTCATTAAGATCTTTTTTGTATAGTCTTTCTGTGTATTCTTGTCACCCCTTCTTAATATCTTCTGCTTCTGTTTCTGTCCATTATTGTGGCATCTTTGCATAAAATGCAAAGCACGGATGGCTGTGATGGTGCACAAGCGCATCAGAAGGAGCTACCCCACGTCCGAGGTCAGGGACAGCGGCCGAGAGTGCCAGGCTGCGACAGCACAGGAGCAGCTGAGAGGAGCTACCGCACGTCCAAGGCCAGGGCGGCAGTCAGGAGGAGCAACCCCACATCCAAGGAGCAGTGGCTGCGTGGGTGCAGGAGGGCCTAGAGGAGCTATTCCATGTTCAAGGTCAGGAGGGGCAGCGGTGAGGAGATACCCCTCATCCAAGGTAAGGAGCAGCAGCTGCGTTTTGCTGGAGCAGCCGTGAAGAGAAACCCCACGTCCAAGGTAAGAGAAACCCAAGTAAGATGGTAGATGTTGCAAGAAGGTAGACACACTGAAACCATACTCACAGAAAACTAGTCAATCTAATCACACTAGGACCACACCCTTGTCTAACTCAATGAAACTAAGCCATGCCCTGTGGGGCCACCCAAGACGGGTGGGTCATGGTTGGAGAGGTCTGACAGAACTTGGTCCACTGGAAAAGGGAATGGCAAACCACTTCAGTATTCTTTCCTTGAGAACCCCATGAACAGTATGAAAGGCAAAATGATAGGATACTGAAAGAGGAACTCCCTAGGGCAGTAGGTGCCCAATATGCTACTGGAGATCAGTGGAGAAACAACTCCAGAAAGAATGAAGGGATGGAGCCAAAGCAAAAACAATACCCAGTTGTGGATGTGATTGGTGATAGAAGCAAGGTCCGATGCTGTAAAGAGCAATATTGCATAGGAACCTGGAATATTAGGTCCATGAATCAAGGCAAATTGGAAGTGGTCAAACAGGAGATGACAAGAGTGAACATTGACATTCTAGGAATCAGCAAACTAAAATGGACTGGAATTGGTGAATTTAACTCAGATGACCATTATATCTACTACTGCGGGTAGGAATCCCTTAGAAGAAATGGAGTAGCCATCACGGTCAACAAGAGAATCCAAAATGCAGTACTTAGATGCAGTCTCAAAAATGACAGAATGATCTCTGTTCTTTTCCAAGGCAAACTATTCAATATCACGGTAATCCAAGTCTATGCCCTAAACAGTAATGCTGAAGAAGCTGAAGTTGAATGGTTCTATGAAGACCTACAAGACCTAATAGAACTAACACCCAAAAAAGATGTCCTTTTCATTATAGGGGACTGGAATGCAAAAGTAGGATCTCAGAAGAAATGGAGTAGCCATCACGGTCAACAAGAGAATCCAAAATGCAGTACTTAGATGCAGTCTCAAAAATGACAGAATGATCTCTGTTCTTTTCCAAGGCAAACTATTCAATATCACGGTAATCCAAGTCTATGCCCTAAACAGTAATGCTGAAGAAGCTGAAGTTGAATGGTTCTATGAAGACCTACAAGACCTAATAGAACTAACACCCAAAAAAGATGTCCTTTTCATTATAGGGGACTGGAATGCAAAAGTAGGAAGTCAAGAAACAGGCAGTTTGCCTGGAGTAACAGGCAAATTTGGCCTTGGAATGCGGAATGAAGCAGGCCAAAGACTAATAGAGTTTTGCCAAGAAAATGCACTGGTCATAGCAAACACCCTCTTCCAACAACACAAGAGAAGACTCTACACATGGACATCACCAGATGGTCAACACCGAAATCAGATTGATTATATTCTTTGCAGCCAAAGATGGAGAAGCTCTATACAGTCAACAAAGACAAGACCGGGAGCTGACTGTGGCTCAGATCATGAACTCCTGATTGCCAAATTCAGACTTAAATTGAAGAAAGTGGGCAACACCACTAGACCATTCAGGTATGACCTAAATCAAATCCCTTATGATTATACAGTGGAAGTGAGAAATAGATTTAAGGGTCTAGATCTGATAGATAGAGTGCCTGATGAACTATGGACTGAGGTTTCTGACATTCTACAGGAGACAGGGATCAAGACCATCTCCATGGAAGAGAAATGCAGAAAAGCGAAATGGCTGTCTGAAGAGGGCTTACAAATAGCTGTGAAAAGAAGAGAAGTGAAAAGGAAAGATATAAGCATCTGAATGCAGAGTTCCAAAGAATAGCAAGAAGAGATAAGAAAGCCTTCTTCAGCAGCCTTC